>JACATO010000380.1:0-69201 GCA_018389105.1 Nautilus pompilius | reverse complement strand
TGTAATTTTAATGAAACGTTTCCAGTAAAAATCCGGCAAGTTTAAGCACCGAAAATGCTTCGTGTCGTAATCGTCAAGATGGTAAACTCAAACAATGTCTGTTTTGATAGCACCATTACCTAGCAGCTAATCGCTGTTGCTTTTAACAATACAGATGTTTCAATACTGGCCACAGTGCGTCATCAGATAATCGTTACTGCTTCTGTTGTTTGTTTTTTTTTACATCAACAACGTTGCAGTGTGGATTCCATCCTGTGTCCATTACCTAGAAGATAATCGTTGTCGCTAAGGGTCAGGAGAGTTTCATCTCTGCCACAGTAACGAGATAGCGGAATTTGTTTAGGTGTGGCTCTGACGACGCTTTTAAGAGTATGCGCCCTGTTTTGCAGATATTCAAGAGGGATACTTAGAATTCAAGCAGTACTACTTGCTGCTGATCCTTGTTGCGGGGGTTCTGTACGCCGCCTGTATCCATCCAAGCGATTCTTTCAATCTTGTCCACGGGCTCGTCTTCCTGCTCGCCTTCCCAGCCATGTACATTCTCCTCCCTTTCTACGCAGTGGCTAACATCGTCGATCAGAAATGGGGAACGAGAGACCAGGTAAGCGACATCCGGGAGTCAGTTACAAACAATATCATCAGTGATAACTCTTGCTTTTATACTGTATGTAGACATTAATTAGTATCGGATTTAAAAGTAATTGTACAGCACGAAGCAAAATATCATAGTACGTGACGACCACTTTCAATGGTAATGAATATTTTAGATGATCAGTAGTATGGCAGGTATGTTTGAGACCTTTTTCTAGACCTCCGGTGAATAGAGCACTAAGCTCACGGGCATCTGGGAATCTGAACTTGTAGATGAAATTAAAATACCATTTCATTTATTATCAGATAAAAAATAAAAACAAAAAAAAATAGATATTCATTTAGTAAAACCTCAGAAATAAAAAAAACAAAAAACATTCGGTGTTAGAAGTACGGAGAATTTTTCCGTTTTGATCCACGCGGGATTTCTAGCCTCGACACTGAAGACCAGTCAGTTTAATAACCGGCCAGCGGAAATCTCGAGACAAAGGTGGGCTAACTTCGTTAGATACTTTCCCCACCCAGAAACTACTGTTCGAATCATAAAAAAAAATTTAAAAAAAAAACCTGGGCGCGCGGCGGAGATTGGGACGTGGGACAGGAGAGAAGAGACTAGCTCTCGCGAGAGAGGGAGAGAGGAGTGATTGGAGAGAGAGAGACGAGAAGTAGGAGAGAGGATCGGAGGGAGCGAGATAGAGGGAGCAGAGAGAGGGACGGAGGAGAAGAGAGCGATTGAGATTGAGGAGAGAGACTAGGAGAGAGAGAAGAGGTTTCGAGAGAGGAGAGAGTGGAGAGCGGAGTGAAGAGGAAGAGAGAGAGAGCAAAGAGAGAGGGACGAGATGAGAGAGAGAGGAGAGATGGAGAGAGAGAGAGGATGGAGAGGCGAGTGGCGAGAGGAAAGATGAAGAGGAGAGAGAGGGGGATAGTAGAGAGAGAGAGAGAGGGAGAGAGGAGAGAGAGAGAGAGAGATGGAGATGGAGAGAGAGAGAGAGAGAGATGAGATGAAGAGAGAGAGAGAGAGATATTAGGCTCAAAGTAAATTCAACGCTGGGAGTTTCGCCGAACGCTGCAATAAACATTGTCGTAAATACCAGATGGAAGCCGAATAGGCAGACTGGAATAATACATCCTTCTGGCGTAGTTCTACTTTCGCTTTGTGACGTCCATAGTGGGTGTGTGTGTGGGGGGGATACATCGTCTCCACAGACGAAATCCATCGCACAAATTTATCAATAAGATTTTATTCTGGATGTGGGGGGAGAAGGGGAGAAAACTTGCTTATTTTCATTTCCATTATTGTTGTTTTTAGCACCCTGTCTCTGCCATGTTCACAGCTCGCGCTCTCAACCTTAGCCTCTCTGCAGTCGATGATGTGGCGCCATTGGATTTCGAGTCGCGTCCCAGTCTTAGCCGCACCAAATAACTGGCTATGGTTACTTCAACACCATTTTCTTAAATTTTGTTGTTTTTGTTTAATTTTTCAGAACGAAAGTAGCGGTTTCGAAATGCCCGTGTGCAGGTGTACCGTTAAAGCCAAAAGTGGTAAGTGGAATGAGATAATTACAGGGGAAATCTCCCTCGTTTGTTATTTTTTCTTTTCTTTTCGTTTTCACAGGCCAACCTGGTATTCTAAAACAACCAGCAAGCGAAATCGCACGAGTTGCTTGGTTCAGTTCTCTCCCTTCCCCCCCCCTCTCTCTCTCTCTCTCTCTCTCTCTCTCCCCATCTCTCTCTGTACTGACGTCATCTCTCTCTCTCTCTAGGTTCCGGTGAGGAATCCGCAGAACCGCCCATTCTAAAATACAAACCAGAAAATATGACGCCACTGAAAGCCGGAAGCCGAGAAGAGCAAGAAGAGCACGCATTCTGGGAGCGCCTCAGAGCTACCGTCGTCGGCAGAGACGTAAATCTGGGCACGGACAGCGCCACCATGGCGCACCGGCTGAAGGCCCTGCGCAACAAATCGGTGGTGGCCATCTTGCTGTTCAACTTGGCGTGGCTGACCTTTCTCACTTCCATGTACATGGTGATTCCGCGGAACGACAGCGTATTCGGGTTCATCGCCTGCGCGGTCTACAGCTTCTCCCTGGTGATCCAACTGATCGGCATGACCGTGCACAAGTTCGAGGCATTGTTCCGGCGATTTGTCATCAGCACCTTCGGCGAGAGGTACCCGGTGTGGATTCAGCCGAGAAAGGATCGATAGCGGTCTGGTCCCCAATCTTCCCTTGAGCATCATCAGCCCTCCTCCTGAATTCCTGTGATAGCTGCTCACCCCGACGGCTGATTAAAGGGCAGAATCCCCTGATTAAGAGAAATCCGAACAAGACGGTACGATGAAGAAACGCAATATACTTTCACTTATTATCTTTTGGAGGGGGGAGAGATTTTCAATAGTTAGAATTTGGTCAACCTAAAATTACAACGTACCTGGGCAGGGCGATTCCTTTATCGGTGGTGGCTCTCTACCTACAGCTGCTGATTAATCTGATGGGGTACATAATTAGAGCCTCGCGCCCGTCAGCTGGCGTTAGACCGAATCTCAAAGCTCTTCAGCGGACCTTATGCCGACAACAATAACAAATAGAATGTAATAATGCGTAAATAATTTATTACAAACACAACATAAACATATCAGCGCAAACGGTCTGAAACAACCGCAGAAATATAGTCAATTGAGGATTGAAATTTATTGCAGTGAATCATGGAGAATTAAAATCATACCAGTCACAGATTAAGAGCAGTCGCCCTCAGGTGTGCAAGTCCGTCTCCATCGGTACAGCTGGCAGCTAGTGTCATTAACGATGTTGTACCTTTTGTTTAGTGACTTTGTGTTCAATCCCACCTGTCAAGATTCCATCACTGGCTCGTTCTCTCCTTACTTTAACGACGAGCCTACAAATTGATGGGTGTGTGATCGCCATTCGTTGGTCGAAAGCTCGGTGCCAGCCCCCCCAAGAGAATTATTGGTTCGGGGGCAGATTGTCTGGAACTCTGCTGTTGACGTTCCACATCTCGATCTCGAACGTGGGTCGCCCTTCGTGTCCCTCGAGTAATAACACGGAGCCAAGTGCTCTCAGAATAGGCCCAAAAGTCTGCCATTTGTTATCGAGAGAGGCCATCAGAGCATTACACGTGTCGTGACATCATTTGGTGGAACTAATGCAAGCACCTGTATACTTTTAATCAGTAGAGTTTTCCGGTTCCATATACCAGGTCCACAGTCCAAGAGACTGAATATTATGCCACAAACATTGAACCAAGTGAAAAATCCAGAAACTGTGGTGGATGGAAAATGCTTTCTGGTGCCGCTTAGTACCGCCAGTTTAAAGTCAACTGTAACTGACTCGGGATTCGTGTTTCCAACGTTCTTCGTGTAACCGAATATGACATTGTGCGTGTCCTTGTTACACAGTACACCAGGGGCAGAGCGTGGCTTTCATCAATGATAACATGAACAGTGTACAGCTGGATTCCTAAAGGAACCCGTCGAATGTGCCATCGCAGAAGCCAGTATGGAATGGTGGACAAGAGGTCTAGACTTTCAGATGTTGGTAGTATGGCCACTTGCGCGTTTTCAAATGCCAAAAATGGTTCCCTTCTGATTGTAACTTTTAGGTGTCCACTTATATCGTCACTCTCAGGGTTTGTCTTCTTCTGTCTAATCATTCGTGCCAATGTTTCTTTTTTAGGCAACGAACCAACTGCTCTCAGAGAGAAAACTGCTGTACAATTTTATATGATGCTATTAGTAGCTTCCTCAGATTGTCCAGCTCGTTGCTTCCTTTCGTGTACAGATTTTAGAATATAAATGCATGCGCTGTATCTGGTGAATGTGTGTGTATTCTGATGGAGTATCCTGGGTGACATCATTAATTGTCTTCAGCCTCCCACTGCAGCCTTTCTGCTTTTCACATCTCCAATAAGTTTGCCTGTCACTTTCTCTGTTGATAACACAGGCAATAGGCACAAGCCTTCATAGAGAAGCTTCCTGCCACTCCTTTTTGGTCTGGACAAACTCCATGTTTTTGTTGTGTCACACCGACCCGTTTGGAAAGCGAGTGGACTCCAGTCGCAGAGGAATTTATATGCGAGCCAGCAGGCAGCGGTCAAGGTGGCCCAGGCAGACAACAGGCTGTCTATCAATAGTGGCAAGACGGGTGATGTCATTATTTCACCGTGGCTCTGGACAATGTTACTATACACCAGCACACTGACACACCGTCCCATCACCCTTATGCTTCAATGATGAGCTGTCATTGTTTTTTAGCAGACGTGTAGCGGGGGACAGACTGTGTTTAGTCTTAGTCGTCTGTCTGTATGAACGTACGAATGAAGGTAAAATGGGAAGGTATGATTTTCTGTCCACTTTAGCTGTTTGTCGGCATAACGTCCAGTGGCATGAAGTCCGGCTACCGTATAGTCGCCATGGTTACCAGTCTCTTTCTTCTCCCTCCGTTCCCTGGGTTTTGTAGGAAAACAGATAGTTGCAGGGCCGTTTGGTCTACCGACGGGCGCGAAGACAGATACCCCCGAAATCCGGAATTCAGCTTTGCTTCATCTTAGCATGTGGGCTGGTGGCTCCGCATTAACCCTGACGCGACACCACGGGCACGTCCTGAACATTTCCGCAGACGCTACAGCTCTAAACGTCTGGAGAAAAGCAATTTCACACCAATCAGGCGCTAAAGGTTGTACTTCCTTTTTTTAAAACATTCTCTCGAGTACATTCGCCACTGACAAGGGAGGGGGGTGGTGGGTAATCCATAACAACGGCGCAGAAATCGTTTGCAGGAATTATTTCGATACGAACCCCGATCGTGTTGGCCGGCGCTCTGCGATCGGGCCTGCGAGGAAGCGACTGGCGTGACGAGATTAACTCGCCTCGGTTCACCCAGACCCCTGCGGAGAGATCCTCAGAGGAGTGAGCGAGGGCTGCGCACCGCCGGGGGTATCGAACGTGGGCTGGCGCGCGGATGGCAAATGGTTTTCTGGCTATATAAATATGCCTATACGGCAGGTCGGCCAAGGGTTAATTCTAACGGTACTCCTTTTGACTCTGCGGGATTTAACTTAGCGCGAAGTTCTCCACACATATCGCTGTATTCGCTGATACGAGGCATTTGTTATAAGCACGAATTCTGCTGCATTTCTGTTGGAAACTACTGCTCTGTTATTATTATTATTATTATTATTATTATTATTATTATTATTATTATTATTATTATTATATTATTATTATGCTGCTACTACTACTACTATTTTCGCTTGTTGATTATTCTGAATAAACATATAGCAAACCGTGAGGAGTCGTCGGTTCTTGTCAGAAACAGTACTGTCTCCGTAACCTCGTCTTCCTGCCCTAATTTCCTCCAGCGGGACGCGATAGATTTATTTACATCGAGAAGACCGTTGGTTACACTTTCACATTCCTCCTGATTTACTGTTAACCCTAACCCTTTCGTAGCTGAATAAATGTCCAAATAAACGAGACTCGTGTAGTCTCATAATGAGGAATCTCCCATTCTTCCCCTAAAGCAGACAGAACCAGTGCTGGTAGGAGCCGGGAAATTCTCGTAAAAGATCTGGAATCACCGTTTTTTTTTGTTTTTTTTTTCCTATCCGAACAGTTGCCATCAACGGGGATTATCTCCGAGTACGTACCAAGAATAAATGGGGATTATCTCCGAGTACGTACCAAGAATAAATGGGGATTATCTCCGAGTACGTACCAAGAATAAATGGGGATTATCTCCGAGTACGTACCAAGAATAAATGGGGATTATCTCCGTACGTACCAAGAATAAATGGGGATTATCTCCGAGTACGTACCAAGAATAAATGGGGATTATCTCCGAGTACGTACCAAGAATAAATGGGGATTATCTCCGAGTACGTACCAAGAATAAATGGGCTAAAACAGACTTCCCGCCGAAGGGATTAATGAGTTGACGACAACAACAGAAAAAATTTTGTATTTATTTACGTGTTTGTTTACTCTGTGTCTTTGGTTACGAACATTTGAGCAAAGCGAAGACGAAGGAACCGAGCGGCTGAGAGAGAGAGAGAGAGAGAGAGAGAGAGAGAGAGAGAGAGAGAGAGAGAGAGAGAGAGAGAGAGAGAGGAGAGAGGAGAGAGAGGAGGAGAGAGGAGAGAGAGAGAGAGATGACGTCAGTACAAGGAGACAGAGAGAGAGAGAGAGAGGTGAGATGACGTCAGTACAAGGAGACAGAGAGAGAGAGAGAGAGAGAGAGAGAGAGATGAGATGACGTCAGTACAAGGAGACAGAGAGAGAGAGAGAGAGAGAGAGCATCAATTAAGACGGGAGTAGCTTTTGATGTGTTACTTGTACCTGTTCGGAAGCGGTGCGAGTTCCTTGATCAGTGAAACCAGACCGCAAACAGAGATCGGCCCCGCTCCGTGTTTGCTGAAACCGTCTACGACTAGAACCGAACCAAGGCACACAGCCATTAGTCCGTGGTCGTCATGAAGAAACAAAACTGCAAACAGAATGTGGCCAAACATCAAACACACTTCAGGTGGGCTAGTCAACGTGTATTATATATATATACCTGGCACTGTCCGCTACACCTGTATAAGCAAGTAAACTAAACGACTGAGTCACTTTCCACGATTCCTTTGTAACCAGTGTATATTTTAGCTGTCGGACATTTCTCACCTTCGAGTGGCCTGACTGCAAAAAGAACGGACCCGACTTCGGGTATCCGTCGTCCGTGATCAACAGAACCTACTCAAGTCGACACCGGTAGCTGATCAGGCGGGAAAAAATCGCCAAACCCTGAATCAGATCTGAAACTGGTGGCTGGACCACCAGACATCTTAAGACCCCCACTGGAAATCTATCTACACCGGTGATTATCGCTGTGAAAACCTCCCACTTATTTGATCGGGAATTGAACAGAATTTTGTTTTCCATTAACCTCCATCACATTAATTTAATTTTCATTTATTGTACCTCTGCTACAGTGGAATTTTTCGGATCACCTAAAGTTTGGGTGTGTGTTTTTCATCCAGATAATGGTTAAATAGTCAAACAATTACACTAGACGGGTGCGGTTAGTTTACTTTGATAATGGAGCCGAGGGAAGAGTCATTTGAATAAAGAATAAAATACATGGGGCGGTCTTAACAAGATCGTGTCATCGGCTACGGGCTGCGGGGAAAGGGTTATTGTAGAACTTCTCTTGTGACGCTTTTGCCCGCCAATCCTTTGGCATTCCGTTCGGGTTACCAGTGCTACCTAAATTCATGTCACGAGTCGCGCTCCCGAATACGTCAGTCAGGCCGTAGCCCTCTCTCTCTCTATCTATCTATCTTCTCCATCTCTGTCTCTCTCCATTCTCTCTCTCTCTCTCTCTCTCTCTCTCTCTATCTATCTCTCTCCATCTCTCTCTCTCTCTCTCTCTCTCTCTCTCTCTCTTCCTCCATCTCTCTCTCTCTACGAAGTATTTCCCATATCCGTGGATTCTATAACGTTTTTTCGGTCACCTGGTAACATCGCTCTCGTCTTCATTTTTTGTCGTTATTTTCCCGTTAGAATTAAATCAGTATTCTCATTAATCGGTCTCCGGTCGCCTCGCGGTGTCCGGCTTTGATTTTCTGACTTTCCGCATTTTTTGTTTGCCACTTTTACACGGCGCAGCGCATTAACAATAGAATAACAACGACCGTTATTTTTTCTTTTCCCTTCCCTGGACCTTTATCCTGCTGAACATCCTGATCTAGATTAATAATCGCGTCCCATAAAGGGGATGGGCGAACAATCGAATTCAGGTTGATTCTTCACACGTTCGGCCGGCAATCCTGTCTGACGTGACTATGCAGTTTTCCGTCGTCCCGGGTCAGAACCTGTGAAACACGAGAAGCCGGGGCCGTTGTGAGTGCCCGCGTAGTTCCATAAATAACGAGGGTCCAGTGGAAACTCTGTATGTAGTACATTTTATTGTTTGGAATGTTTTAAAATAAATATTTAATGTTGTATAGTAGTTCACTCGAAGTTTTAGCTTCTTTTGGCCTTTGTTTTGGGGGGGAGGGAGAGAGAGAGAAATGGATGGGAGGGCGCACAATCGGGCAGATCGAGGACTCATAACGTAGACTTTCAGGCTGTGGCGATTCTCTCCACGTAAAGATGTCGTGCGAGTTGCACTTTATCTAAAATGTCTCCGAAATACCCACAACGGTAAAATTCAAGAGCTGAATAATAGACTCGCGCAGACCACATTTGCTTACAAATTCTTCATTGTCTAGCCAAACAACAACAAGAAAGATCCGTGTCTTTTCAAAGAAAAAGAAGAAAAGAAACTGTCTGAAAGAGTATTGACAGAAACTGGTCAGCCGTATGTTCCGTGTTTTGTCTAGCGTAAGGGTTAACAAGTTTCAGTTGTAGGAAGAATTTAAATGAGAAAAAGGAGAACGTTGTTATCTCTCGGCCCCGCCTGGCGTGGGCGGAGGGACCCAGGCAGCCACGAAGGAGCCGGTAAGGTTTTCCGACAGAGGGAAATGATGGACGAATAAAAGAAGCTGCTAGCGGGGCGACAATGAGGGAGGTTAGCGTGTGGACGATTGTACATTAAAAAGCAAAATCCTCCCTTCTAGTCCGACATCGAGACGCGATGCTCTACGTGAGGCAAAAGACTTCCACCCCTGACTGATTATTGGTTGCAACTGAAGATAAAAATCATAGGCGAAATTCCAAACGCTGGGAGCATCTTTCAGTTGAAACCAGGCCACATGTACCAGGAGGGCGATGTCAAACTAGCCGGGCTTTATTTGAACATCTCGGCTTTATATCTCATGTTATTTAGCTTTAAACTACCTCACTCTGGCCTTGAGAACCGTTTTGGTTCACCGCACTCATTCAAAATAGGCGATCTAGTAGCCTCAAATCATCAAGGTACCCCGGCCGGGATCAAAGGCAGGATCCAAGGATACCAGAGCCTGGCCTCAAAGACCAACAAAGGCCACCACCTTCCAAGGCTCAGAGTTACTACAGCTTCGTTCCAATCAGAAATGGCCATAGATATTTTTTTTTTCAAGACAAAAATAAGCTGGGCTCTTATGGAGAGCAAAGTTAAATTTGAGTGTACGGGTCACAGAATGTTAGGAAATGTATCATCAGCATCATCAGTTCAATGCTCATTCAATGACTGCGTGCTTAAACATTAAATTTCTTGTCTTCCAAAACGATATAAAACCTGTTTGTTTTTGTTTTTTATTATCATAAAAGCCACTTATCCCCTGCAGCGCCGGGTTCCCCAGTCGGTGTCAAATAAAATCCCTGTCAACTCCATCTAGAGTGTTTCAAGGATTTTCCCTCCAGAACTGTGAAGAACCGATCTTATAGCGAATGTGTCTAAGCGCCCTGACGTCATCTCGTTGAATCAGCGCGTGCAAAAAAAACTGACAATACAAAGAAGTATACGTTGCTGCGTAGTGGTAGAGTAGTTATCCGTTACCAGATCGGCTTACTGTTGACTTAAGGCGAAGCAATATTCATCATAACAGTAAATGTGCTGCGTTTGACAGCTATGATCTCATACATAGAAAACAAGTGCGTGGGAGGAAAGCCACCCTGACCTTTCGGCAGAAACCGGACACCAGGCTTTGTAAATTGGCCCGCGTCAGTCATCGAGGGGTGGGGTTGGGTGGTATGGTAAGACGAAAGTAGAGCTATTCGATTAGCTTCCTTTCGGATAAAGTAAAAAAAAAACAAACAACAAAAGAGGGTACAAATGTGTTGCGAGTAAGTACCCTGGCTCCGTCTCTTCCAAACGAAAGGCGATGGTGCTCCTTAGAAAGTAAAATTTATTCCAAAGAGTGAAAAAAATAGCAACTTGTTTTTTTTTTTTTTTTTTAGATAGAACAAACAAAATCAAAGCCGTCCAAACACAAATAGCAAAACTACAACTTAACAAAACAGGGGGCGCTAGAATTAGGGCCCCGAGTACCGGCCATGAATGGCGAAGGCAACAGAATGTCCTTCTGTGGTTTAGAGAAATCTAGGGCAGAAAATAGACTAAAAACTAAGGAAGGCCGCGTCTTAACTGATATAGAAGATATTGTTCAGGAAGAGGCTCGGTATTATAGTGAACTATACAATAGTGAAGACACCTGTCCCATTGCTCAGGAGGAAATCTTGGCGTGTCTAGACGATAAACTAGACCCCCTAGATGCCGAGCTCTGCGAAGGTCCCCTAACTATTCAAGAGATAAAACAAGCTATTAGAGCTTCAAATAAAGAAAAATCACCAGGAAATGATGGCCTTACGCCAGAATTCTATAAGAGATTTGAATATCTCCTAGCAGGAGACCTGACAACGATTGCGAATAGCGCATATTGTAGGGGGGTTCTTTCGGAAAGCCAACGTATGGCCACTGTCGTCCTGCTACCAAAGGGGGGCGACGCGGAGTACCTGGACAACTGGAGACCCATCAGTCTCTTAAACAGTGATTATAAAATCATAGCTAAGGCGTTAGCAACTAGGCTAGCCAAAGTTATGCATAAAGTTACTAGTGCAGACCAGACCTGTTCAGTTCCAGGAAGGAGTATTACGAATACGCTTCAACTGTTCAGAGAAATTACAAGTAGGCTAGACACAGAAAATTCCATAGGAATCATGCTAGCCCGTAGATCAGAAAAAAGCTTTTGATAGGGTTAACTGGAATTTTCTCATAGAAACACTTAAAACCCTTGGTTTCGGGGAGTATTTCATTAACTTTGTTAGGCTTTTTCAATCCCAAATGATAACAAATATATACCAGAACAGCTTTCTCTCTTCGTCTATCCACCCAACAAAAGGCATCAGGCAGGGGTGCCCCCTCAGCGCCATGCTATACGTTCTGACTGCAGAACCGCTGGCCGCCATGATGCGTAACAACAAGTCAATCAGGGGGATAAATGGTGTCAAAATTCAGCAATGCGCTGATGACACCACCCTCCTGCTAAAGGATGCGGCCAGCTTGGACGCAGCGTTCAAAGTCCTAGAGGTCTATGAAAAGGCCTCTGGGGCAAAAATAAATAAACGAAAAACCACCGCAGCATGGCTGGGGGGCAACAATAAGCCCCTGCGCCAATACAACATCAACTGGGTGGAAGACAAAATCAAACTACTGGGAATCCACTTCCCAGTAAAGCAAAATACTAACACGCTGCGTGACAACTGGCAACCTGTGATTAATAAAGTCAACGCTTTACTAACCGCATGGTCCTCGCTAAACCTTTCTTTCTTTACTAAAAAAGAACTAGTCAATACATATCTTGCCCCCAAAATATACTATAAATCTAAAATAATAGGGATGCCAGGATGGGTGCGCAACGCCATAGACGCCGAGCTAACTCGGTTTCTGTGGCAAGGGCGCAAACACCTGGCAAACAAACAAATAATTAGACTCCCTCGGAACCAAGGAGGATTAAATCTAATCAACCTAGAGAGCAAACTAGGTGCTCAACAAATACTAAACATAATAGATATCATAAGGAACGTAAACGATAGACCAAGATGGCAAAATCTCTTCATCTCCCGTTTAGCGAAAGCATTTGACAGCCTCGACGGGGTCAATGTTCTCACTAACAAACTAAAACTATATAGAGCACAGAGAAACTTACTAACCGACTACCACATAACCGCACTCCAGTAATGGATCACTAGCAACATCTCTACAGGAACAGATAACACTGTAAGCCTAGGAGATACTAAAATAGAACTAGACAAATTATCCCAGCGAGACATCTACCTCTTCCTGTCATCACGACCCATCGAGGAACCGGATTATAGGAGGAGGTGGGAAGGTACCCTAAATTCAGGAACACTTCCGTGGGACAGGACATGGGCTAGTTCCATTAATCGTCTCGTGGACGGATATACATCTGACATACACTGGAAATTAACTAGGAATGTTCTCCCTACAAGAGAAAACAAGCATAAATGGAAACTAATTAACTCACCCAAATGCCTCGCCTGTCAGGAGGAGGACGAAACGGCAATCCATTGTCTATTCTCCTGTCCGCAGAACATAGAACTATGGTGCCTAGTCCGAGACTTGATTTTCAAAATTAAAAGTCCTCTGAACAAACTTACGTTGTTCTGGCGCATCTTTGGCTTCAACAATAGAACTAAGAAGGACTGTCTTTCGAACTTTTTGGTCTTCACTGCCCAGCGGATCGCTTGGGGTAGCCGAAAGGCTTTAGAAGGCGGTCAGCCTACCTCAACGAAATTACTATTCCAAAACTACGTAACTAATTGGTTACATCAGAAATATGCAGTCATAAAATCCAGCATAAATGAGAGACAAATTTTCTCTTCCACCTGGCTAATTAATAACGCATTAGGATACATCAAAACAAACAAAACATTACACATACACATTGACAATTCCCCAACTTCAACTCTTAGTTTAGATCGACCACCCTGAGTCACCCCCTTTCCACCCCTATGTCTAATTTAAATGTACTTTACTTTGAATTAATATAGGATGCTGGAAAAGAAGACTTCTTTCTTTCTTTTCTCTTTTCTTTTCTCATTCTCTCTAATTCTCTCTTTTTACATTCATCGTGATTGATCATGTACTATGTAATATATACTTTAAAAGTTTGTCTTATGATTAATTTTATCTCTTAAATGATCTTTGATCATTTTAAAACAAAACTTTAAAACTAAAGCGGAATATTTTCAACCAAACTCCCCTTCTACAGTGTAAGCCCCTATTTATTTATAAAGTTACTCCACCCCTATATTTTGCACATGGACTAACCATGATTCTTTCTTCGTTTTAAAACAACAAATATAGTCCCAATAAAGAAAGACCAAAGGCACAGAAACATCAATGTGGCGTGGAATGGGGCAAAGGATGTTGTGATGACAACCACCACAGCAGACTCTGCTACTTCCCGAAAATACCACCTGCATGGGAACCTCTGGTTCTCCCAGGCTGGATACAGAAATAGCAAAAGTCATAAAGACTTTTTGCTATATAACATCAAGAGAATCTCCGATTCTCCCCGAGGGGGAAGACTAGAATAAAAATGAAAACGGAGGGAGAACATGACTCCATCCATCACCCTGCAAAAATAAAAATAGAACTCTCTCCATCCTTCCACTTGGAAATCGAAAAATAAACAGTGGCCCTAACTTCCCTTACAGAACAAGGACATACAGAGAGAAAACTCTGTTTTAGAGAGTCCAGCCAGGATAAACCTACCCCTCCTGCGTGCAATACGAAGGAGTTGGGTAGCCCGCTGCTCTCGCTAGGCTGAGGTACACTCCAAACAAAACACAGGTCGAAATAAGGCCTCACTTATAAACAGCTGAGACGGCCGGTCGTGGAACCGATCCAGCTACACCCACATACAAATGCAACCTCACAAACACTCCCCTAAACACCGCACAACACCAAAAAAAAAAAGACTCTCTTTTACTTACAAGAGCGTTTTATGCTGAACCATAAGGTGTGCAGACATATCTAACGTCCGGCCTGGTTTGGTCGAGACAGCTGGTCATAAGCAAACGAAAGAGGGGAGACCTTCCTTCCTGGTCTGTCGTTCGCATCTATATCGCGGTCTGCATTCGCCGCGAGACTAATCGAAGCTTTTTGCACAGAAGAAAGTACTTTCTTTGCGCGTGCTAGCAGATGATTCACCAAAATTCACTTTCTTCTCTCTCTCTCTCTCTCTCTCTCTCTCTCTCTCTCTCTCTCTCTCTCTCTCTCCATTTGAGTCTTCGTAACCGATGGCACTGCATCCGCATCCTCCGAACATCTTGAGGAAGCGACCCGACACCGGGAAGTGGAGCTCGAACAGTAGCCAGACGAGGACGACTCCCTTCCTCACCCCACCTCCCCCCAAGGTGCTTTGCTGTACGAGGCACCTACCGTTTGATGTACGGCGCGTCCGGCCGAAACTCCTCGCTCTGGTTCCGCACAGGCGTTCGTGGAGATTTCGGTTTTGTTCACCCTTTACCGACTTTAAAAAAAAACAACAACAACAAAACAACCGTAGGTTTTCGCGGGAGGCTGGCTTACGGGTGGAAAATACACGGCGGGTGGTCTTCGGAGGAGGCTTCACCGCGGCGACCCTGACGGAAACCGGGCAAGGTGCGACAGGTACAGGAAGAGACGTCGACGTCGCTCTTCCACCGTCGATTCGTCAGGTAGAAGAACAAAAGAGAGACGATCGAGTGGCGACGACGCTACGGGGGGTGGGGAGGAACACCGACGTATGCCCGACTTCCTTCCTCCCTCTCCCACCACCACCACCCCCCCTCTTAAGATCGCTTGGAGGAGGAACGAAAAGTAGATTACCAGCGACAATGAACTGATAGGAAACTCGCGTCCGGCCCATCGAGTTAGCGCGAGAACAATGGCGGCTACAACAACCTGTATCGGCTTTCCGACTTTTCGTATTAAAGAACGTGGAAAGCTGAGGCAAATAAAGACGATAAATTTATTTAATTTTTTTTTTTTAATTAAATATTTTCTTTTTTTAATTACGGGCAGCAGAGTTTTATAATAATTTAGATTCTCTAATAAGTCTCGTAATACCGCCTTTCGTAGATAAGATGGCGGATTCCTCGGCGGTGACGTCCGATTGTTACGTTCCAAACAGTCGAGTGCAGAGACTTTAACGTAGAATTGCTCCCCGCTTGGTTGCCACAGGGCGGGGGACTCTCGCTCGTGCCTCAGGAAGTGGTTGTCCCTAAAACCTAGCCGACCACCGGCGGAAAGTCGCGAAGTGCAGAGCGACGCGGGCCGAGAAGGCGATTAGCGTGATGAGATTAATTCGTGTCTCCATCTGTAAGAGGAATTTCCGTCTTTATTATTATATTTCGTCTTCGTGCTAACTGCACCAGATCGGGAAGATGTCCCGCTCCGTTGATTTCTTGATCTCTCCGGAAAAACCCTGGCCTAATCCGAACGACTTCGGTTAGCGGTTCACAATGGTACTCAGACTTCATGCCTTTCTCTCGGTACCCGATCTGCTACCGTGATTCCAACGGCTGGGTTTTGTCCGAACCGACAATAAAGAAAAGATTCGAGATTTTCATCGGGATGAATGTGGTTAAGTTGTGCGCGTGTGTGCGTTGTTCTTTAAAAAAACACTTCTTTTTTTTTTATTGTTGTTCTTATTCGCTTGTTTTACCGCGGTCTGTTGAGTGGGCGGCATCCGTACCCCGATGTCGGTGAGTGAGGGCATCTCTCCCAAACTTGTTCATAAGAGCCGCTTTCGTTGATACTGGAGGCGGATGCAAACAAGGACAAGAGACGGTCACGAGGTCAAAACCTGGTGGGGGGGTTGCGAACGTAACTGAAATGGGTTTATCTAAGCTAATGAAATCACCGCGCAGTTCTTAGTTTGGATTAAGTTAATTTGACAAGCGGTTGATCCCCTTTAGAAACAGCAAAAGTTACAAAACTAATTTTACTATTCCAAACAGGGCTTCTTCCTTCCCTTCACCGGCCGGGTCAACCGGCGCGCACTCGGCAAGGTGGATTATTCGATCGCGAGAGTTTGTCCTGGGTGTGCGTGGTCCGATTTGCTCACTGAGAAAAAGTCCGCGTAGTCTATGTACCATTCTATACCGTCACAACGCTTACCGGTCTAGTTAACCTTTTTTCATACAGCCGATCTATCTGCCACCTGAGTGTCGACGAAGCCCCCCCTCCCAAGGCCCTTTATTATTAGTCGTCGTTATGCCGTGCCATCTACAGTACTTCGGCTCCCTAGCAGTGAATTCTTAAAGTTCCCGAGTGTTAACATCTTTTTTTTTTTAAAAAAAAACCCTTGTTAAGGTAAATCTTGTACATAGTTTTGTTTGTTCAGTTATTGTTTCGCATTGTAGACGGGCTGTTTGGCATTAAGATATTAAGAGAAAGAACGTTTATCCTGGTATTATAGCAAAACACTTCTCGGTTTATATAGTGTTCGGAATATATATTTAGTTTCTTTTTCCCATATCAGCCCTTTCCCCTCCCCACCTCAATCTCTTGTTTCTTTTTGGAGACTTATTTATCATCTGTGGGAATAACAATAGTTTTCTTTTTAAGAATGAATTCCTAACTGACATTTGCTTGGAACCGATCTGTCAGGCGCTAACAGGAGGTCAATAGATCTTCGGCCGTGGACAGAAACGCGATTCGTAAATCTTGGCAGTTTTCTACAAACCGGAAACAGGGGGGGTGGGGAGGAAGTGAAAGCGCGCTGATGTGTGACTTTCCGGCGAAAACGGTCTAGCAGATCACGGGGCGGCGCTCCGAGTTGCGGCCCGGCGGATGTCATTTTCTCAGCTCGAAGCGCCCTCGGGTGGTCGGGGGGAGCGAGAGCCAAACTCCAACGTGTCGCTCTGGCAACGCGCGGGCTTCACCAGGTTGCCCATAAAGCGGGCTTACACACTGAAGATACTATCAGAACCCGTGTACGAGGCGCCTACGACAGACGCTAATACGTATCGTGAAAACCTGTATTTCTAACATCAGCGTTGTCCCTGGCGTTGATCTCGACGGAGAGACCCCTGTTGTAGATTTATGGAGATTGCGTGTAACTTCGTCCGAATTAGACTGTAGTATTCTCCTCGCAACTGATCGATAATGATTTATTGATTTTAAGATCGTTCATCTATTTAAGACATTCTTCACTGTATAGAGATATCTTTGCTCGGTTGTCGGTATATTAAAATGGCTTTAGGCCACATTATAGACGTGGAGGAAAGAAGGTTGTCTATTGATCTTTGAAGACATCTCTGGCTACTCTGTCGTGGCTGTGGGTGTCTTGCAGGACTAGGGTAAGGCTGGATAGTGTCGCTACCGCGTCTAAAAAAAAAATGAATAGTTCTGGTAGAGATTCCCCGGCCGTAGTCGGAAGTGACGCAGAAGTAACAACGCTGCCTGGTGGACAGCCGAGGCACTAGAGTCTCTCGCCAGAGTTGCATCTCCTCTGAGCACCGGAGTTCGACAAAACGTCATTTACCATCTTTCGTATTTAATGTCGTGTAAACCTCACGTCTAGACGGTATTTTGTGGCGGACGATGTAAAGATGGCGCTTTCAGGAATATAAGAAGGTAAAAGTTCCAAAGAAACATTTAGCAACATTTAGATATTTAAAGTCGCAATCAAACCAAATTAAAACATTTCTTAATTCTTAATATTTAGAGGAATCGGTCATCGATGAAACTGGAAATAGTCTGTCCTTACCAGTAAATATAACGTTGAGTTCATGTTGTAATAAATGTGCTTTTAAAGAACAAAGTCTGTCTCTGAAAATACAAAGTACTCATAACGCCAATACAATAAGGATAATTCTTTAAAAAGAACAAAAAAGACAATGTTTATGGTTCCAAAGAAAAAGATAGGGGGGTTTACGAAGCTGATCGGCACCGCGTGTCTGGTGACTTCCCATCGTTCACCCTAGTACCTGTGTATCCCACGGGAAATAATTACCTCAAAGTGGCAACAGGTGCAGTAAAACTAACCACCTTTTATACAGGTGCGTCACCAATTCTTATCTACGTCCACCCAATCCCTCAGAGTTGAAATTCCCCGGACCCACCTTCCAGACAATTCAACGACAGCAGACTGACTGGGCGGTGTCTTAATGAGCGCGGGTTGGTAGAGATCTGTATCGCCTTACAGCTGACGATGTCAGTTAGCACAGGGAGGGAACCAAACGCAGAAATAGTCTCGGACAGAATGAATCACGAAGCAGTTTGGTCTCCTAGCGTCGACTTCACCACATCGCCGTCTGCAGCGTCGTGGCGCAGCGCAAATAAATTCGCGAACAGACTAAAAAAAATCCAACTCTTGTGGGTTTATTGCAGTACATAAATATTTTTTTATTACATTGAAAGATAAACATTTTACGAATAAGGTCAACACAATAACACGGTATCGTTACACTATATGGAGAATATTCACACACACGTACACACTGAGATATGTAAGATATTATCATTTTCCTACAGCCTGTTAAATGAGGTGTGTATACATTATTTTTGGACACCCTGTACATAATAGCACCTGGTGATAAAATGGTTTGGATGCTGGATGGGGCGCGTCTTAAACTCCCGCTTCGCGACACTCCCATGCAGAATCTGACTGAAAAGGACAGTCCGCCGTCTCTCCCAGTTGAGGGACGTAGAACTGTTGTGTTGGCTGGAGCTGTCTCAGTGTTCACGAGCAATGCACCGGTACTGCCACTACATGGCGCCACTGTCGTGACGTTGACCTGTTCTCTTTCTCGTTTGTATTCGTTTCCGATATACGCTTTGCCTGACCAACCGAGTCTGTTCTATGCGTTCGGGGAATGGTCCGGTCAGGTAAATAATACACAGTCTGAGCTTTCTGGGAATGTGACCCGAACACGTTTCCGATGGGTGGGTGGGTGGGGGGGAGAGAATTTCCGGTCTCTCTAGTTACGCCGATGGCTTCCGTTTGTTGAGACTGAAAGCTCGGTGTTCTCTGAACTTTCTTCAGCACCCAGAAGCCGAAGCCAGAGCCGAATAAGACAGCGGACTGGGCAGCCCTCCGCTCGGTCAGTGAGGCGGTCAGTTGAAAGCGGCTTCGGGACTGCTTCATTTGGTGCCCACGAAAAGAACAAATGCGGGTGCGGAGATGACGGCCGGACTTTAGGGCATCAAGAGGGAAAGACGGGCTTACCTGAAAAGTTGTCTCGTGGGTCTTCTGAATTAGATGAGCTGGCTGTGTGCCGACATGTTTCACCGCTGTCCGTTGGTTCTTGCATCAGAAGGTTCTGCGCGGGAAATCCATCAGAATAAAAGCATCTGATGGGCACCGTGGTGAAAAACGGGGAACTTCCTTCGTGCGGACGGACTCAGTCACCGTCGTTTACTTTCCTCCCAGGAAAGTCTGGGCAGCAAGTACGGCGATGTTACTGACCGCGGCTAAGCACGAGGTCAGGTGTTGAAATGGTTCTTTGGTTTTCGGTCAGAGATCGACAGCTCTGCGAAAACCCAAAAGCAAGGTGTTTCCCGAACTATCCGGTGTTGACTGAGTCCAAACCTGGCATTCCGTGACAGGCGCAACAGGGCACACGAACACCCTCAATATTAAACTTAAGGGGGGGTAAATCGAGTGCTTTCCGCGATGTATGAGGGCGTTTAAGGTCAGATTAGCTGTAAAGATAGCTACGGCTGGTTCATTTACCAACATCGAAGTCTCTGGAACAAGTCGGCGCAAAGTCCTTGGAGTCGTATGCAGCCATAACTTCTGAACTTGGTGGCCTTCGACAGCCGATTGAGGCTTTAAAAGCCTTGAAAGTGATTTCTCATGACTCTGTGGATGCTGGTGCGGTTGAGCTATTCCCATAAACGGAACATTCAATGCAGGCGACACAATCTTATGGGAGAAGAACTAGGAGTACAGGCGTAAAAACCAGCTTTGGCTGATGTTTGGCAGGCGCTACCTTTGTGAGCAACTTTTCCCATCTTGATCCCGGCTCCCATATAAACATCAGCTCTCCATGTTACGGGCTGCTACTGCAAATGGGACGAAGCGTAATACTGGCCTCTTGGAAGCAAAGCGTTGCCAGGCATCAGGTCAAAGCGTGGATTAAAGGGCCAACAATTTAACCCATCGACTGCCGCGCCTTGAGATATTTTAATCCGCTAAGATCCTAATCTTTTGGATGTGGCCTACACACCGAACTGAGTTTGAGACCACTGATGTGGATGGCTCACGTTTTAATAAGCATCTGTTTCTTTTTCACTTTCACAAAAGAAACAGTAATTTAAAAAAATAATAATTAAATAGGTAATGGTCTTAAAGACGTTTATCGCTTAAGAATGATAGTCTAGGGAGAACTAGTACAATTTCTAATTGGTAATTCATATTTCAGTAAATACAGAGGACAGACGTTCAGATGATCTCCCACTGCCATCACGGTGACGGTATATATATATCAGCCGTGTCTCGTCTAAAAGTTAACTCTTTCCATCTGGGATATATTTTGACTACTATTTTTTTCTCTCCTTTAAATGCGACTCTCTTAACGATAAATAAAACCTAAAAGATGCGTTAAAAGAACCATTTTGTTCTAAAATGTATATCCGGTTCAGGAGTTGTTTTTGTTGTTGTTGTTGTTTTGTTTTTCGTAAATGCGAGAAATGTTGTTTTTTTTTTTTTTTCTTCCTTTGAACTTCCATTTTCTGTAAACAACGATATCACCTTCGAGGTTTGTTGTTCTACATCGCCCCGCCGCTGTCGGTACAATCACGCAAAGCCAACGGGCGAGGCTGGGTTACTGCACACGGCTCGCTGAATGTTCACAGGTGAGCTGGTGCATTTGAAATCTTACTACAGCGCACTCTTGTTGAAAACGACTTCCTACGCTCATGGTCCAGTAAATGTGTACCGGGTAGAGGAGAATAGATAAAAGGGCGGATTCTGGTTAATTAAGATCCGGGAGAGAGAACTAAATGTTGTTACTTTCAAAGAGTAAATTAATATATATATAATTTTTTTTTTTTTTTTGTCCATCCTGCAAAAAGAGGAAACGGTTAAAATTCCATTCGTATTTACGACCACTTTCGGTCGAAACAAACAATGCAGCAGGTTAGAAAGATGCGTATTAAATAAGAACAGATATGCGTTCATCATTTTATACATGGTTAGCTTTCTTGTTGGTTCTTTGTTTTTCTCTAATCTTTTTCTCTTGAATAGCTCTTTCAATCCATTCATCCATTCACAAACTGTTTGCCGGCATTTGTTCGGTTGACATTTTTTTTTCGAAATGCAATTTGCACTGAACAGGTTTTAAATGTGTCCTGGTTTTTGTTATTTAGAATAGAGAAAAGACGGACGTGCACCTTAGCGGCAAAATATTCCGCCACCTGGCGGCTCGTTTATGTGTGCCTAATATTTTTGTATGACATCGTTTAATACAGGTGCACTGAAATATACCTTTTTTCTCTCCTTACATCTCTCAAGTTTAAAAGAGAGAGAGAGAGAAATCTCAAGTGAAATTCAAATTCACAACTCATGAATATTCAACACGTCATGTATGGTAAACTTATAAACAAAGAGTCAGCAAGGCAGACAACTCATCCCTTAGTAAGCCAAACAAACGTTGATTTGCATACCTTTCCCCCCCCCTACGGTTCCGCCCGACCCTTTTATGCATGAAAAGACTCGCAAAGGCTTCTGGGTAAACTACGGCGACCGAACGAATTATCGACTCCGTTGAAATAACGCTTCGTTATCGTCGAAGGTTGCTCGTTTTAACATAAGAGGGGGGGTCAATATGTGTAGAGTCGGCATTATTTGAAACCATTTAAATATAATTATTATCGGTTTTTGCTTAACGCGCACATTCAGTTGTTGCGACGCACGACACCGAACCGGTTCTCGGCCGAAAGTCCCTAATTACGGTGTCATGGCGGATCCGTCTGGTGAGTACAGTACATCATTAAACTGTGTTGCGCTACAGGTCGCGTAATGAACCATATGCGGAATTAATTAAGCAGCGACTCCGATTATCCTGTGGGCTGCTTCGCATTTATCGGAATTAGGTGACACGACAACTATTAAAGCAGCGACATAATTACATAAATTATATATATATATATAATTCAATTTTTAAAAAATTACTTGAAAGTGTGGAGGGCCTTCGTTGTTCGGTAATCCGTATTAGGTTTATCTACAAAAGAAAGTGGTATATATATATGTCCATTAGAAAGGAATGAGATAAGTTGGACAGCCCCCCCCCCTTTGTACGGCAGCCATATTACCATCTTATTCTCATATCTCGAGAAGTTTCGGCTGGTTTGGATAAGCATAACTTCATTTCCATAAACGATAGTATCAGGTCGTCACAGACGTTCTGTCGGTTAGGTTGTTGTTGTTGTTGTTTTTTTTTTAACACCGCAACAACGAACGTGAAGTTTATTAATCAGATTCATTTCCGGTACAATCAGTACACTTCCGCCAACGAGGTACCCGCTCGCTGATGCCATTTCCGAGAATCTCTACTGCTGGGGGGGGGTGGGGTGGCTGGGTCGTTAGTAGTATTGATTATCGCTCCTCCTCCAACCACCACCCGCCTTAGAATGACGGCTCTCTTAGAAACCAATACAAGTGAGATTTCGGTGGGTGGGGGGGGGGTTAACTCTCCCGGCCAACGCGGGCAAAGTCCGCGAGTAAAACCTTATTCTACCTTCACGTTTTTCGAATAGTCTTCCAGCAACACACACACACACCCACACACACACACACACCACACACCCACACACACACACCCACACACACCCCCCCACACACCCACACACACCCCCCCCACACACACCCCCCCACCCCCCCCCACACACCCCCCCACACACACACACACACACACCCACACACACACACCCACACACACACCCACACACACACCCACACACACACACACACACCCACACACACAGTATTCTTTCTATTCCTCTTCGAAGAATCCCCAGTTCATTCGGGCGCGGTTCCCTGCCAACATCCCGGCCTTGCCATCTGTCGGCCGGTCGCCCGCGTAAGAAATTGCGAAGCCAGACCAGCAATTCTATTCTTTTTTTTTAATGTTAAAGCCCTAATTACCTAAATTGCCCGCGACTCCTAACGGGACTGCTGGGTGCCATATCGGAGTTCCGCACTCGGACCATATCTTATCGATTGCCCCGAGTTGGATGCCAGGTCGTCTTTCGGTTCGTAGCGCCGCCGCCCGAGACCCACCTCTCTCCACAATCTTGGAAACATCCAGCCAACACGGAGATACCGGGGAAAGAACTAGGATCGGAGCGACAACGGAAGAGAAACGTATTCCTTGGCCAGCGGTGAATCTTTCAGCACAGTCGCGTAATTCGGTGGTATCTTGCTTCAAACCTTTCACCGATATCGGTGAAGTCAGAACTCGGCGACCAGTTCTGGATTTGTTTCGAACTTTCAGCGGATCCGCTCGATTGCCGTATCGCTATTGTAATAATAAATTCCAGCTGCCACGATCTGAATGTAAGGCGAATTTCTTCTATGACATTTTGAGTGAAGCTGTATCTTTTCTTGGAGAGTAAATTTGTCGGGGGTGAAGTTTTTAGATAGACATCGGAGAACATCTTTTTCCATCTCCACTCCCTCTAACGGCCAAAGGAGAAAATTCAATACAAGGTTTTAAAATACGTGTTTGCATAACCCGGTCGGTCGACTAAAGATGTTTTCGTGTTGAAATGATTCCTGCGCGATCCAACAGTAAGAGAATAGGTTAGGTTTCTGAATAAATACTTGGGCCTTGTGTGCCACTTATAATTGGTAGCGAAATTGAAGCTGTCCAATCTAAAGGCGACACTTTGTTGGGGGTTCAGGATAAGTAAAAAAAGATATATATATATATATTCCCCTTTTGGGTGAGGAAGGAAATAATGAGGAACATATTTAATGGGAAACTTGTGTAGATCGCGGATTACGTGAGACTTGGACACGTGACCAGCGGTTTGACGACTTGGCAGTCTCCGAAGCTGCTGGCCGGAGGCCATAGTCACGTGCTCAAACTCCGGAGAACTTCTGATTGCACGAGTTGTAAGATAAGACATTTATTTGCCTGTGAAAATGAAATTAAAGAACAAAAAAAAAAAAAAGTTCGTCATTTTAAATAAAAGTGAACATATCACGAGCTAAGGAAAACTCCGCGTGCATACGGGTAAGGTTTCTATTGTTGCGTAATTACGGTACAAAATCGAAATGGTGCCCATACGAAGGTCAGCACGGTCTGGGCAGCGGACGAGTTATCTTAGAGCCGGGTGCGGTCTTAGCAACTGCAAAGCCTCCAGCCTTCCTACCTTTATCAAAGCATTGTAGGGTCCTCCCTCCCCGACCCTTCGCATTTAACTGCTTTGTCAGTTTTGAAAACAAAACATGGCCACGTATCGCAGATATACACAACTATGGGTTCCCTTGTTCTGACAGCCCTCCGTTTCAAGTTCGCTAACTCACAAAACGCCGCAGTGGAGGATAGAAGTGCTCTAAAATACTCTACTATCGTCTACGGTACTGCTTCTTTTTTTTAAAAATAAAAAAGATACAGCCAGGAAGAATTTAACTTTGATATGCGCAAAAGACGAAGTACCTATCCTCAGCTCGTACTTGTGCTTAGCCGCTAACCTGTGTATCATTTAAAGTTCCTTTTGTTTTGATGTTTAATTAAGCAGGACGGACCAGATTCGAACCCAATCACTGAAAAGGGGCCTCTTTTTTTTTTTTTAAGATTTCGGAAAGTGCATAATTCGAGGCCTCGTGCGGCCTGTGACTTCACGTTCTTCAGGAACAGAGAAGAGGAATACATCCCTCTAACTAAATCTGCACGAAGCCGCTTTTTACTTAAAAAAATTTTAAATAATTCTAAACGAAATAATCGGACCGGAAGGCAGAACTAGCCGAATATCCGATACTTGCTTCTATCGACTTCGGCGCTTGGATTTCTGTTTTTGGTTATCAGGAATAAAGAAAAAAACGGGATTGTTTGGGTTTACTGTTTACTGAATGCGTCATAAAAGTCAACTCCGATCTTGGGAGCGCGGACGTTCTGTCCGAGATCGTGACATCTGAACCTCCCACGATAATCTACTCTGGGCTCTGAAGTTTTTCCGCCATTTATAAGAAGCGCAAACAGAAATCCGATAGCCGTAGTGTCCGCGCGAAGATAAATTAATATGCATTACTTCACTGACTCACTCGCCGTGGCAGCGGTTTCGACGGCCTTTGATATCCGCGTATGCGGAGTATGGCAGGCACGTTTAGCTCCTGTCGGAACCGCCGCGATAGTGTCCATATTAGCTTTAGGTGCGGGTAATATCGCCGTAAGTTGTTTTTTTTTCTGGTGCTCGTGATCGGCGAAACTAACGCCGTAGTTAGATTGCATAGCGCACGTGATGTGGAGAATTTAGTAAACTGAATCCAGCATCGGAACGTTTACTAATTTCCTAAAATTACCCTTAAATAATAAACGGTTATTACTAGAACAGCAGCATGGGTCTGGGACCGAGAAGCAGGACGTTACGCGAAATTGTACAGAATCTCGCGCTCGCGCGCCATGAGCTCCGGCAGAATTCTAAGTTAGTCGGGGCTAAGTTTCTGCCGATTAACTCGGGAGACTCACGTACCAACCACCTGGCTGGCAGGTATTCTAGGAGGTTTGAGCCTGTTTGGCTGGGCAGCAGCGGGCAGTCGGTCGGTCCATGTGAGGGTTGCCAACTAATGACTCGAACAGCACGTTGAGACTATTTCTCCCGGTATTAACTACGCCTAACACTTCTACTGCTATAAGGACATTGGTATCTAACCTTGCCGAGGTCTTAGCTAATTAATGGATGACCCGTCCCCCCCACCTCTCAGGTGTTCGTAACTGGGGATAACCGAAAATATTCCACCGTTAGGCTGCCCTCTCAAATGTTAAAGTTGATAGAGCTAGTATTTTAGTCTTCAGCGTCTTCCAGGTACTTAAGACCCCCCAAAACTTTGTGGTAAGTGTCTTCTGAACCCTAATGATCCCTTCTCAAACTGTGTTCCAAACCCAGCTGATAGCGTGATGATGTGCTGCTTAACTCCTAGAGCCGGCAGGGGGCGCTTTCTATCAGTCGTAACGCATTCCAAGCGATGAAGACGGACGGCCGGTGGCTCATAGGTTACCATACTAGATTGTAAAGAAATCGGGTTTGGTTCCCGGTCGGGGCCGGCTCAGTTTGGCAAAACCACCGCGCGAGTTTCCTGGCCCCTCTGAGAATAGTTTTTTTTTTTTTTTTTTATTATTAAGGGGGCTGCTCCCTCTCCGAGGCGGTTGGAAAATTTAAGGAGAATCTGATTTGTCTTTTAATAAAACTGTAACAGCGGTACTAAACTACCCGTGCATTCCTAATCTATGCACGGATGGACTTGAAGACAACACGAACAACAAGGAAATTTCCATGGCCGAGAACCACCCCCCCCCAACACGTTAATTTCGAGGCGAAGTTCAGTAAACTGTAAGGTTTCGACAGATTTCCGAATCTGTCTGACGACGAACGCAACCGGCCTCGTGTACGTCACAGTTGTGCTGTCTGTATGACGGAAGATGTGGCCCGTCGTGCGGTCTTGACGCCGCAACTGGTCTACTCGAAAACGTCCCCGGAGACACCATATGGCGGCCTCTGTCGCTGTGAGAACATCTTACTCGTACGATAACTCTGAGAATTACGCATGTTAGTTATGCACGTTAAAAAACCCCGTGCGGACAGGGTTAACGCTTCGGGACGCGTTCGCGTAGCCGACTGCTCTTTCCGGAGTAACTCGACACGCCATAGTTAGCCCCGCCCACCCGATCGGGAGTTGCAGGGAAATGCCGCGGTGGGCTCCGGCACCGGAATACCTTGCAAACCGGGCTGACTGGAGACTTTCTGATCTCGCAGGGTAAATTAAACCCGTGGTCTCCGCTCGCGCCGAAAAGAAGCAAACAGTGTCTGTTGTCGACTGGCAAACAGTCCCGCCTTTCTGCCGATCAGCTTCACTTTTCAGTCGTTCTAGCGAATCAGGAACCGGCACAACCCTCCCTTTTCATTCGCCACTGAGAGTATATACTAAAACAATTTGCATATCCATGCCGTTTTCCGCCATATATAAAACTAAAGTATGTGTTTCAATCCATTTTTCTTAACTGCTGGATTCTATCGACTGTTTTTGTTTGTTTGTTTTCTCCTCTCCCTCCACTCATCTCTTCCAGTTGCCTGTAAGGAAAATCGCTGATGTCGGCGAGGCTTTTCTAAGATCTGTCATTACCTAACGATGCAGGTTATACAAGTAAGTCCGTTATCTACACTTTTCGGTCCCCCTTCCCCCTTAGATATTCAAATTTTCTCTCTTTTTTTTGGGGGGGGAGGTCTAAACGATCGGGTATCAATAAGCTTTGTTTGTTTGTTTGTTAAAAAAACATCGAGAATTTCTAGCCAGGTGTAATGCAGTCGGGTTGTACGATTTGCAAAACAAGAAGCATGGGTTAGAAGGTATAAGCTGACAGCGAGAAGGGTTTTTGAGGTAATGGGCTGATAGTTTGCTCGGGCCAGATACGAGGTTGTAGTATATGCTGAAATAATAGCGCGGGGTGGGGTGTGGTTAGTGGGCAGGAAAAAAATGTCCACATTTCTCCGCGACCCGTTTTGTTTAACCGAATTACGATTGTCGTTATCGGGTTTTGCCGGTTGACAGGGCATTAAGACTCGTTTTCGAAATTTTCCATTGTTTTTTTTTTCTTTTCTAAGAAAAAGCGGTTGTTGGAATTGGTTCCCCTTCCGCGCGCGCGTGCGCCCCTCTATCTTGACGACAACATTTGGGGACTATACGAAAAACGGCTGGGAAACTCTCTCGAGTACCGAACTGAATGAAAGCGAGGTTATCAGACTGGCGAGGGCCCGCTGGTAAGACTCGTGACCGTCAGCACGGTTCTGATTGGTCAACTCCGTCGCTATTAACCCGGCCTTTGCGAGGCTTAATCTGATGTTTTCGTGCGTTCGATATTCGGAATTTACAGAAAGCTGGAATCGCTCCGGCAAATCTCTGCCGAAGTCTGATAAATCGAAATCCTTTCTTGGATAAGGAACTCTACGCCTGCACAACGTAAAGGCGAATTTATGATTTATACCACGGAACTAAAATCTATTTGCTCTTAAGCCTGATTGATACATCGGTTAATTAGTCCTGAGATTCGATTTTTTTTTTATTTGTTTAGTATCATTTTCAAACTACAGACATCATCTCCTTACTCTTTCTCGCAAACGTTAATAACGATGAATAATAATAATAAAAAAAGATGCTGGAGAATAGATTCTTAAAGTTTAGGCGAGGTATTTTCTCGTTTGACCCATTGTCTTGTCTTGTCTTAAGTTTAATCGTACAGTCAGCTTCGCCGATTATCGTTGGATTTTCAACAGTTCTGCTTTAATATCAACGTTGACCAAGTAATTCGATCACTGTAACCATTCGAACCGTTATCGATGCTCAACTGGGTTGGGCTGTTGTCGAATCTGAACGTTTTCATCGCGTCAGAAGCATCTTGATTTTTTTTCTTTTTTTTAAATATTTTTTTATGAATTCCAAGAATGTGGCGGCCGTTTATTCAAAAAGTTCAGATTCTCGCGTTCCAGACGGGGCGGGTTTCCGTGCAAAAACGCTAAATGTCACACCCCGAAACCCTTCAGGATAACAGAGGGAGAAGAGTAGACTCAGGCATTTCCTTACGAGTTTGATCATCGAGATTATAACCACCGGTGAACCTTCCCATTTCGCTTCTCTCCTTTGTTTGTTCGAGTCTGCTGATGAGCTGCGCGAACAGTCAGCGCACTTTACGCGGTTCCTTTTTTGGACACCGCGGCATTGCATGTCCCTAGCATTATGCGAACTCTTAAGGTCTCCTGCAAAGGCTTGGATCACGCACAGCAAGCGCCTTACTGGCTGAACGAGGGGAAGCTACTGTCTTTTGCGAGGATGGTAGCCTTTTTACCGTAAACTGTAAATCATGTATGCAACAGTTCATCTGTTTATAGAGTTCGCTGATTTTACACACAATCACTGGTGTGCATCAGGGTTCGGTTCTTGGACCTGTTTTCTTTCCGATTTATTGAATTGATACTGGAACAGTATTGGGAAATTCGCAGAACGTCTGCGAAGATTGAACTGATGTACATCGGAAATGAGGAATTAGGATTTAACAGGAACGAATGCAGTTAATGTCCACGTGATAAAATATTCACGCGTACATTAAAAGTATTACCCCAAAAACATCGTGGTGATGATTCTGATTTAAAAAAAACAGCGAATTGTTTTCCTCGTACATGACATCATCAAACACTTTCTGGATGTACAACGACCGAGAACAGCAGGTGTGCGCGTGCGTGCGCACCTTGTAATAGTCGCGTGCGAAGTAATATCTTTGGGGCGGCTGCGTGTTTACGGCCGCCGTGATTCTTCTGTCGTTGACAAAATTGCCGATGTCACCCCCCCCCCCGTGTGCTGCGAGAAACCAAAAGCGATCTTAAAAGCTTAGGCTGGTGCTGCCTCGGGTGTGCGGAGATCGACCACCGACTGCGACGGAGACGTTCAGTGGTAGGCCGATCTCGTACGGCGTCGGAGACTGATGAACGCTCGAGGAGCTGGCTTCAATACTGCCAGCGTGACGGTCATCGGGAGGGAAACCCGTACGCAATACCTGCTCAAGAAAAGATGGCGGCGGTCTCATACGGGATAAATGATTAGTGTTTTTTTTTATTATTTTAGAGATGAATCCTCTTTCCACGAAATGGGCGGTCAGCAGGTTTTCGAACATAATCCGCGGTTCTACAACCCCACAGTGGTTCCAAGGTGCTGCATCCCATAGTTTTTTGTGAAGGTGGGCATTTTTGGCCGTACCCTCTCCCCTTTCCTTAAAATGCATTAACACTTCTACGCCTCGGGTGGGCTGGCTCGTCCGTTTTCAGCGGGAAAGAACCGCCCCCCTTCCTTTCTGTACGATCTGGAGGAGAAAATGGCTCAAACCAGCTCGCAGAGACACCCGGTGTCGGTCGGGTAGAGAGACGAGGTAGGCCTCGCTCCCGCCAGAGGGGACAACCGGTGCTGAATCGGGGCAAGAAATAACGAGTCGGGCCGCTCGCGCGCACTCGGCCGTGTTGTTTTTTTTTTTTTTTTTTTGTTATCCACTCTACCATGAAGAACAAAAAATCTTGCGGGGCACCGTGACCCATCCCCCACGGGGGTGTTCCGGGATGTTAGGGTTAGCCAGACGCGCCCTTTTTCATACTTAGAGGGAGGGAGGGAGGGGTGGTTGAGTAATACCGCAGCACACTTGAAGTTGTTGGTGGGGGGGGTAGTCGACGCATTATCTTCAGTGGGATCGCCATTACGGTCCAGTGGGTTCTCCCTGACCACTGACCCGACGCCCGCTCTTGATGGCTGACGCAAGCGGATAAGACGGTCGAGAAACTCCCAATAATCGCTTTTGCATAACTCCCTCTCGAAGACCATTACATATCGTTAAAAGAAAGCAACAAAAAATCACGGGGATAACACGCAGAAAAGCCATTTCAATTTTCTTTCGAATGAGATGCCCGTCGCCGCCATTGACCGGAAGTGTTTTGCGCGAGTTCACTTTCCTTACATTGACGGAAGTTTTAATAGCTTGTTGTTGTTTTTGTTGTTCGTGACGCTCTTTCCTGGCATCCAGTAGAACACACGGACCGTGGAATTGAGCAGGAGGGGAAACTCCTGATGTTCCGGGATATCTAAGCCGAGCGGGTGAAACGGCCGGTCCGGTCCGGGCGCCAGGTGTGTGAAGTGGACCGGCGCGGGGCGCCCGTGGATGGTTAGGGGTGTTTGGAGATCCCTCCCTGCTCGTCTCCGCGAGAACCATCCGGCGACGACGACGGACTTAGCGATTTCGAATTGGCGGGAGCAACCGTTTTCTTTTTTTGAAAAATAGAAGGGGGCGTCCTGACTTCAGTCCGCCAGGGGCGGTCTCCACCGGAGCCTACGGACGCGGAGCGGGGTGTTTCTGGTCCCCCATGAGTCACGGTTCCAGGGGTTTGAACCAGTTGGTCGGGTTGTTTCCTACCGGTCATGTTCACGTGTTTTTGTTGTTCCGGAAGAACAGGGAATTCGGTTTTCTGTCGGCGTAATGCTCGTCGTCTGTTAACCCTTTGTCCGCCTCTGTACGCTCGGTGCGAATGCTGCGCCAAATTGATTGCGGGCTGGCAAAACCTAGTCTACTATCGGTCGTCTTGTAAGTCTAAAACCTACCGTCCGCCGGAAGTGTTCTTGGCGCGACATCACAAGTCTCCCCCTCCCGCAACATCCGCCGCTGATCTAAAAAAAAGCCAAAAATTGCCACTAATGGGACCAGCCACTTTTCCCCGACCTCGCGCCCAAAAGAGCCACACCCGAATCGTTTTTCGATAGATGCGTAAAGCCGCCACCGCGGACCCTGTAGCGTCGTTTCGAGCATGCGCGAGCGATGGGGGGGCCCGCAGCCTCGAAGTCGTGTGACGCGGCGCCGGGTTCGCCGATCACGTGACTCGACTCCGTAGAGTGCCGGTAGGAATCGCGACGTCACTCCGCCATTAACACGTGTCGAAACCCGTCGAGCTAATTTGGTCTCCTGATTACTTTCTCTTCCTCGCAAATGGAATTGTCAAATTCCATTATCCTTAAATTTAAGCCAGGAAGTCTGTTATGACTAAGTTTTTGTCCCCCCCCCCCCGCCTTTGCAGAGGCGAACAGGTGGACGGGGTCCCTAACCCGCCCGCAGAGCCCGTGTAACTCTCACCACTGTCCGACGCACCTTAAAAGGAAAAAAAAAACCACAGTTTGTATTATGTTTACATTTCTGGTTCGTGGCGCCGCCTATAATTAGAGACGGTTCGGAAATCGGCTGTTTGTACAAGTTTCCCACCCCCACAACTGCATGCTTGCGCATCCCGGCTACGTTGTACTTTCATAAAAACAAGATACTGCCGGTGTCGCTCCCTGATGAGTAAATAACTGGTCGGAGGTACGGGGAAGTGGAACTATGGGGGCTGAAAAGTACTTCGGTGCAGGAGCCAGACTCGCGGTAAGCTTCTGGTCCCACGGGCGGCTACCGCGACGCCAAATGTGGATATTAATCGACGGCGCCATGATTAAACAAACAACAAAAAAAAAGATGTGAAGTACATAAAGATAAGGGAGGTAGCGGGGCTGTTAAGATCGATAGTTAAGGTGTTTGGATCTTTCATGCAACCTAATGGTGAGAAAATATAGTCTCCGATGCCCAGAGAGCATACCTGAATTCTAATCAGCGCATTTAAATTTGTTGGCTAGGACCCGTTGAGAACCGGCTGCCGTTGCCAGACTTCGTGTGTGAGGGAAAACCCTTGGGCGATTTATGGTCCGCTGACCGGTAAGAGAGGACCCCAACATGTACAAGAAGGGATATTTGCGCAACACTAGAGAAATTAACGTCCCGACACCCACGTCGTTAATTCGGATACGACCGCCAGATGCTAGGAAATTCGGTAGAAGCCCCTCCATTATTAAGAAGTAGATGATTTCGAAAGCCCGAATGTTTAAGATGAAAGGCCAGGCATAACTAGTTATTCGAACAGTCTAAGTCGTCTTCTTCGTGACTGATTACGTTTTTTTTCTTTTTTTGTAATTACTGTTACTTTCGATGCGACTTCGGTCGACTTACACCTGTTTCAGGCGCGAACGGCCGTCGGTATGGCTGCGAGTCGGTGTATTCGATGGCTCTGTCACCGCCCCGCCGTTGGCGAGTTTCTGCTCTCGATTCTCTCTCCCCGAAGCATCGACGTGACGAGCGATCCAATTCCTTGCACCGAGTGAATTTAGCATTGAAACTGTCTCGAGTCCGCGCTCGTCCTTAAACTTTAGCGACGTCTCTAATTACTGCCACACACCTGTGGAAGGTATTCCGGGGGGGGTGATGGTGGTAAAGTCGATGTAGGTAACAGACTTCGCATAATACGCTGCGAGAATTCCGCCCGTCGAAGTACCAAGCAAGCCATTTACCTGTTGGTGCGAGCATCACACCGGTAAATGGCCGTTCTCAACTATTGATCAGGTGTTTTCTCCTGTTCCTTTTCTTTTTAATATGGACACCAAGCGACAATAAAACAAATTCTGGTGACAGGTGCTTTTTCGTTAATTGGCGTTTTCTCGATTGTATTTATCTCGTAGCAAGTTCGGGCGAGCTAGGGTGTGCTAGAGTTCGTCATTAGGCCAGGGAGTGAGTAGGGTGGATTTGCGACCCAGTTTGGATCGTCAAGTGCAGTAGTGGAACAGATAAAGTCGTAAGTAATCGTCACTCCAGAAATTTATAGATCTGAACAATTGGTCCTGTCAACAGCGGGGTCCGCATTAAGCAGCTTTGACGTCACGGTTGGGCAGGGTCAGTTACTGGAAGGGGGCGGGGGGGGAGGGAAAAGACCTGAGACGACCCGGTTTATTCTTATTAAAATTAACTATAAATTCAAATTTTCCAAGGGTTGTCTCCCCCGTGTGTTAGGTGAGGCGTTACTCTCTACGGCCGGCTGTCCGCTCAGTCAGCTTGTTCGAGGGAGAGTAGTAGGTGCCGGGGAATTTGCTAGCTTTCGAGCAATAGTAGTATTACCTGGTCCTGGTGAATGGGTGTCAATAACCGCCCATCTTTTGTTTCCGCTAACTAATTTGTCATGCTACCGACTTTCAAATGTCACTGGTGCAGATCGGATGCGAGATGGTAGGGCAGGGATTGGCCTGTCACCTACCATGGGTGTTTTTCTGGGTGTTGCTATCCATCGCGAGAAAAGGTGGGTGAAACACTATTACCTGTAGTAATGACTCGTGAAGGTGTGACACACTTCCTATAAACGTAAATTAGCAGATATGTTAAAGAAAATCCAGTATGAGCATTACACTGATAGAAAAACGATGACACCTGCTGATGTTGATATATAGTTAGCATCCACCCGTTACCATGACAGCTCTTCTAAGTCGCATCTTGACAGGAGAAACCTAAGCCCCATACAACTATGAATAATTCGCAGATCAAGGGAGGGGGTCTGGCCCAGCATATAACATTTAAGGACGGGATACCTGGAAAAGATACTATCGCCCAAAATGCCTTTAATTTCCTAGAAAAGCTTCCTATGGCTCGGTATCTACGTCACGAATTGTTTACTCGATACCGTGCCCGTCGTCTCGCATTTCTCATTAATACCTTTAGGGTCTACGTAATAATAATAAAAAATCCCTTTAGAAGTTTATCGCTTGAATTAGATACAATCATAAAGGCTGAGCCGAGTGGTTGGATTTCTTCACCTACCAGCCGAGAGATAGTTACCCTGTATTCGAAAAGAACTTGTATAAGACGGCTCGCTCACCTGAAAGATCAGCTGGCGCACGAGATCTATCTCTAGTAAGACGGACTGCGAGGGGGAGAAGGCAAGAACGGTGCCGTACGGCAGAGACCTAAAGCGGTAATGGGAGCGCTGCCTCCTGTTTTCGAGTTTCGATAGAGCGGCCTAAGAAAGCTTCGCAATTTTTCCGATTCATTAGGAGAGACGCCCACAAGAAACGTTCCCTCCCCGGACCTGTCATTCAGGGTCGAGCCTCTATTCATAAATAAGCGAGCGGCGGTTGGGTCCGTCAGTGCCGGCACCTGGAGGGAGACTGCGATGTTCTACACGAAGTACTTTCTTTCTGGAAGTTCCTTCGCGGTAAGCACTTTTTTTTTTTTTTTTTTCCCCGTCCTGAAAGCGTTAAACTTTCTTTTGACGTCGGTATTATTTATGTAAATCGAATACAATACCGGACTCGAAAACCGAACCTTGGAGTACACCACTGGACTCACGTACAAATAACCATCTTTTCCCGTACGGGTTGGGCCGCCGGGACACCGGGCAAAGTCTTGTGGGCCGGTGCCCCCCTGACGCCCAGTTAGTAGGCTGATACCCTGATCGGCCTCTAGTTTCAATACTGACCAACCTACCGCACTCTACACTAGTTGTAGGTGTCTGTATACGTAATTTTTATATGTCAGAAGTTAACTGTATAATCAGATTAACGATGTCCTGGCCCCCAGGCCCTGTAGGTGAGAGTCAAAATAAGTTCCAGCAAATATACTTGAAGTTTGTCGTTCCGTACGGTGCTCGTACACCGAGCGGTCTCCTCCTCTGCGGCTCGCATCTGAGCCTCGAATGTATCTTTCTTCGTTGTAGAGAACACTCTTTCAAGGCCTGAGACGCAGTGATTACTAATTTATCTAATATATAATGAACTACAGTCATGCGCCGCATAACGACATTTCGGTCAACGATGGACCCGCACATACGACGATGTTCGCGTAAGACGATGATGATGGAGTTGAAAAATTCCTATCACCTGGCGACGTCGTACCTGTCGTGACGTCGTGGTCACGTGTTTGTGGCGATTCGTGTAAACAGACCTACTGCGGCCGCCAGTCGTATGCAAGTACACCACATACAGTTGTCAGGCCTTTTCGTAAAGGAAAAATATTATTAAAGTTGTATTATTACGCTCTATATATCAGCAGCTGGTATCTGTTTAATACTGAATATAGAAAAAATGTGTTTAACTTATTTCATTTATTTGATAACTACATGTTATATATAACATTCTCCTCCTCCAAAAAAGGTTACCACATCATGTCTATCATCTACTACCGAGTAATTGAGTTATTATTGCTTAATGCTTTCTTTTTATTTTTGGATGAAGTATTACATTCCTCATAGCTACAGAGAGTGACAAAAATAGCAGTTCTAAAACCCCAATGCATTCTTGACTAAAGTGGATACACCCGGTGTAACTTTTATCCCCAGCTCGCTCTTCGACGACCGTTCATCAGCTTCGTCCGCTTCTCCATCCGAGTCATCTAACATGAGATGGATGTGTCTTGTTCTTATTTTCTTTTTTTTTTAAGTGTTTGCTATTAAAACAAGGCTACTTTAGCGATCGAATCATAAGCCAATGGGACGAAGTACTTAATGTTGACCTTAGAATGTGTTCCCGTGCCCACGGCCTCAAAATGTCCCTTTCAATTGGTCAAATTTCAAAATTTTCTCGGCGGCCTACAGCGCCCCCCCGAACCCCACCTGTATGGGCTCGCCAGAATCGTAGCCCACATTAAGGGGCCGTCTTGGGCTCCCAACCCGTACTCGGTACCAGTAGGTTGTAAGTAAAGGGAAATATCAATTGAACTTGTACGTTTTTTTTTTTTGTTGTTGTTTTTAAAATTATTTTGCGATCCAGCTGAGTTTATAAGTTAACCCCTTCCTGACCAGCGAGGAACGCGGTGGGGTTGAGCGAAGTCTCGCTAAAAGAAGAGGGGGAAAGAGAGAGAACTTCCGCCGAAATATTTGAGGAGGCTGGGTGTTTGTTCCGGCCACCACCCTCTGGCTAATATTATTGAAATCTGTTGCCGTTTATGAATTACAAAATACATTTCTCTGCTGGATGACTTATGTCAGGTTGTTTACTGTTTGTGCTGGGTGGGAGGGGAGAGGAATCGGATGACTGACCTGCCCGTGGGGGGGGGGGTACTGACCGGAGCCCTGCATTTCTGGGAGGGACTGCGGTCTAGCTGAGAATGGTTGGCTTCGGTCGTTCTACCCGGGCTCCGGCGGACTGGAGCAACCGTAGAAGAGAAAAGATTGCGAGGAGGGGAGCAACAAACTTCTCCCCCCTGGAGACGGTGGGGTTAGGGTTAATGTTGTGCACGCTCTGTTTGTCTATTTCGGAGATGGCAGATCTCGGTTTTCAACCTCAAACGGCTGCCTCGTGAAGTAGTTCTTATTACGGAGCAGGCTGCCTTCACCGGCTCAGGTCAATAACACGAGCCGTTCTACTTAACGCTTTTAATCTCCCCTCCCCCATCCACGAGGCGGATAATCTGCTTAATCGCTGCAAATCAAGGAAATTCCTGCGTACCAGATAGAGCTTTTTTTTTTTTTTTTCGAAAAGCGGATAAATTGGTGTAGGGTTGAGAGACTCTCTATTCCCCATATACGCAAACATCCCTTCCGACTACATCCGGAATTAAAGGGCTGGGGCAAACTAACTCTGTTTCTACCTTAGCACAATCTGGCCGGCTTCGGCGGGAACGGTTCCTAAATGGTGGCGCAGGCTCCAAGTTGGGTTTCGGGATTTACCTCCCTTGATTTTGTCGAATCTCTTCGCGAGCGAACGGCCACCATCCGAACTTCTGATACTTTCTCGCCGATGCCGTCGGTTTGTCGACGCTGCTCGCTCGGGATTTAGGCTAATGTCTCGTTGCGGAATATTGTCGGGGGGGGCCAGCAGAGCTTCGTGCTTAGAGAGACCGACTGTTTGTCGATCCACCCCCGGGCGCTGGGTCGCGACCGAAACTGTGGCCACCCGCCGTCCGCGTTGTCCCACCGATTTACTGTCATGGATACACGGTTCTTCGTTTCAGGTCTTCGTGGGATTGCTGACGTGTGCCCTGAACACCGCCCTGCTGGTCACGAGCAAGCTCTCCTTGCTCTACCTTCTGTCCCTCAACCGCCAGAAAAACCTGTGGTGAGTATTCGATTTCTTTCGTGGGCGCGCACCTTGTCGGAAATAAGTCCGTTCCGTGTTCACGCTTTTGGCGAGTCTGTGTACGTCGGGCATAAAAATAAATCCCAACAGTCGGTAGTGATGCAAAAAAAAAGTGTGGTCCGGAGAGGGAATAATTCCCGAAGGGGAGACGGGCCCCGTATTATCCCCCAGCCTAGATATGGCTCTGAATTAGTATTAGTGACGTCACAAACTCATTTTGTATTTTAAAAGTCGGATGTCGCATTTCTCGGATCGCTTAAAGCTGTTTCTCTCCTTTTCCAGGTATGCGAGTCTTGCCGTAGTGTTTGCCTTTCCAGAATGCGTGTCTGTGATAGAGTTGGTATGGAGCACGTCATTCATCGTCAGGGGCGAAATATTCTCTTTTCCCGCTCTTCCCTCCGTAATATCGGTAGGTGGTGGTTCGTTCTCTCTTTCCATACTGGGGGCCCCCTCTCGCCAAAACCCGAATACTGGTGTTGCTCTCTGGACACTGACTCTCGTTTCGGTTGTAATTGCTACTGGTTGGGAAATGGTAAACTGAAAAAACGAAAGCATTAAATCTAGAGGTGGCTGTAACCGAGCTGCTCCTGAAGCAGAGGCATGAGCCGTTATACTGATAAAAACCAAAAATCGCGCATCCATTAAAGGAATTTCGCACACCCGGCAATGCCTTCATTTCTCTTGGTATGTTCGGGGAAAATAAGATCGGAACTCCCTTGAACGTGTAAGTGTACGCTGATCGTTATAACTCTTAAGTTCTCCTCCATTTACTCCAGGGCTTGGTCGCTGCCCTTTTAGAAGCTGCAGCTGTCGTGTTCTTCGTCTTGAGGGTGGCTCATCAACTTCCGGGCTTCGTCGTCATACCCTTGTTGGCGTCCGTTTACGCAGTACGGCTGATATCTCAAATCTTTAAGCGTAAAAAGGCAAGTAATCTATTTTTCTTTCTTTCTTTCCTTGCAAGTCTGCGTTAAAATAAGATTTGGTTTCGTGTCTCTGTACTGACGTCATATCTCTCTCTCTCTCTCTACCCCTCCAGCCCGTCAAATTAAATTGCCCCGAGCCTTCACTTCAATATAAAATAACTTCCTCTTCATCATCTTGTCGTATACCAATCTCAACATCGCAGACAGCCCTGGTAAGGGAGCGTAGTGCTACCGTTATCCGCTAGAGGGCGCTTGTCTGTCTCTCTCGCCGCAAGGGTCCCGTTACTTCCGAACTCAGCTTAGCTTAAACATCTGAGCATAAAATCGCATCGGATCGGCAGGTGACTGGGCTACTTGACCTGAAATACGAGTTTTCTGGCAGTCGTGAACAACTGAGTGGCTTGCGGTTATCGGGGAGGCGGACCACCGGCGGTGTGTTCGATTTGGGCTCGTCCACGGTTCTCTACAGCCAGCCATGCGCCGCCTCCAAGCCGATCCCTTGGTTCCGCCGCAGACTCGCTCTAAAGGCCTGTTAATAGGACCTTTCATCCGTGGCGACCCTCTTCGCCGACGACGCCTCTGTCGGTCGCCTGTTGTCTTTTTCCTGCCCGCATCCCCCCCTGCGGGGACCGTGAGTCTCGGTCCGCCCGCGATCAGTCACTGGGCCTGTCTCGTGCCCGTAGTTTTCATCGATGCCTCATTTCAAGATTCGATGCGAGTAGCCAGTCTACCCACCGCGACGTTCTTTAATATTGTACGACGAACGGCTAATCTCGATACCCTTTCTCCCCGTAATGTTTCAGCGGATCTTCCAGACCTTGGAACAGCAGCGAACGGAGGTGCAACCGAAAAGGAAGCTCTTCACCACCAGGTTCGGCTACGCCATAGCTGGAATTGGCATCCTGCTTTGTGTCGTCTCCATCGCTTGCGTCCTGGGAGTGCTGCGAGACATCAGGGTCCCTGACGCCATTATCTTGCCCGTGGCCCTGCTGACGCTCACCTTCGTCTGGTGCCCCAGCGTTCAGGCGTTCACCATCAGGTCTCGAGACGGGACCGTCGACAACCGGCAAAAGGGGGCCTTGCTCTACTCCGTCTTCAGGATCGGGTGCATGACTTTGTGCGTGTTAGCGGTCATTGTGCTTCAGAGACGGCGCGGAATGGTCGACGCCGTACTGTTTCTGGTCGAGGGTTTCGGTGAGATGTACGAGACAAACTCTGTGAAAAACGGATTGTTAATCCACTGCATTAGCGGACTCCTGGTGCATGCGTTCACCTACACGTCAGCCCAGTTGTGCATGACCTACTGCGGAATGGTGGTACCGGCGGCATTGGCGACGCCGGTCACGGTCGGTCTGGTGTTTTACGGCTGCGAAAAGAGCGTTCTGGTTTCCGGCGCCAGCGTGCTCTGTTCGTACAACACTCACGTGTGGGTCGTGTTTGGGCTGGCCGTGCTGGTCTGGGCGGTCCCCTTCTTGGCGCTCCGCAGCGACTTCGCGAGGCCGCCGAACACCGTCCTCAAGCCGCTCGAGCAGAACTTCATCCGTCACGCTTACAGCAGCATCTTCATGGAGCATCAGATCCAGCTCAACTACAAACCGCACGGCTTCAGGACGAAGAACAGCGACCCCGCGGCCGAGAGTCGGAACAAAATAAGCAAGATCTTCATCTGCACCACCATGTACAGAGAGGCCGACTTCGAAATGGAGAGGCTGCTGAGAAGTCTGCAGACTCTCTCCTCCTCGAAGAAGATGAGTCACGTCTACATGGAGTCGCACGTTATCTTGGACAAAGGCACGCAGGGAACAGACCTGAGCGAGTTCACGCTCCAGCTTCTCTCCTTGCTGCAGACCAAATTCGATATCGACAAGACCGACGTTATCGCGCACATGATGCCCTACGGGCTCCAGCTGCAGTACATGCTGCGGGGAGGGATGCCGCTATTTTTGCATCTCAAAGACGACGCGAAAGTGAAAACTAAAAAGCGGTGGAGTCAGGTGCTGTACATGAAGTACATATTGGAGCACAGAGTCGGCAAGTGTATAAACTGGCTGGAGATGCAACGTAAGCTGAGTGGGGGGGTCAATGCGAACATCGTGATGAGGCGGGACCGCCAGCCGCCTCATAGGGAGTCCACGTGCACTCTGGGCAGCCGGACTATCAACACGGACTCAGATTCGCTCTCGCAAAAGAGCGGCCTGCTCCAGAGGCGCGGGTCATACGACAGCGAAATCTACACTGGCGACGAGATGTCTTCGGCTTGGTCAGACTCGGACGTGGAGAAAAACTCTCTTCCCTACGACTGTTTGGAGTCGACCCCTAGATTCCTGCTTGTCCCCTCCCGTGGATATGCTAACGAGCATGTCAACAATTCTTTTGTTCCCAACAACGCCGACGACGACCTTTCGGTTTCCATCCAAAACGCTAGCTCTACCAAGGATGCTGGAGATTGCAATCAAACGATCGAACCCTTCATCAATGAAATCAAGATCCCTATACCAGATTTTCCGATAGTGAACCATAAGCCGCCGAAGCCCACGGTGTACACTGTGTCCGAAAATGTGGCGAACGCGCAGAGCCTTCAGGTGGAATTCGACGAGCGAACGTACATCCTGGCTACCGACGCAGACATGGAATTTAACGAAGACTCGGTGCTCGACGTATTGAACACCTGCAATCAGGATCTCCGACTGGGCGGAGCGTGTGGGCGCACCCACCCGGTTGGTGAGAAAAACACGCCAATTGTTTGGTTTCAAATGTTTGAATATGCTAAAGGTAAGATCGAGTGTTTTAAATAATTTTAAGAAATTTGTTTAAAAGTGCACGCACCCAGCATATTTAGAACTTTTCCATTTAAGATGCCCGGTAACCGTACTGACCGGCTGACACTCGTTGGTCTTCACACCAGGCTGTATGTCTCTGCTGCGAGGAAGTTTGTAATGGTTCATCACCCAACTACCCGTCGAATCTTTGCCGCTCAGCAGTTTGGGCCATAGAGGTTGAAATGTAGACGGTATCTTCCTCGTTAATGTAATGTAACTCCGACGGAAAAACTCCACCCACGGTGTTTTACATTATGGGTGTGGTAACTAGATATACAGCCATTTAAAAGCATACTAGCTAGTGCTTCTGGTCTGGATCGGGTGGCATAAGCGAAGTGTAAACCGGCATCGTGGTATGCAGAGGGTTAAAGCATGCAGGTGAAAGCTTGCTGAGTTTAAAGCTTGTTGGATTCGTGTTGTGGGATTTGAAAAGGGTGCCAGAGGTAAGATTCATTATGGATATTTTGTAACGTGCGCCAACCGACTCGGTGGAGCACGAGCTGGTGATCAGTTCGCGTGTCCAGAGACTTGTGATTGATAGTTATTTCAAAAGACTTTTGTTTATCTCGTCTCCAGATTTCTGGATGATCAAAAGCGCCCAGAACGTCATCGGTTCCGTCATGTGCTGTCCAGGGTGCTTCAGCCTGTACCGTCTGTCCGCCATTAAGGGCCTGATACAAAAATACTCCAAGCCTTCGGTGCAGTCGTCGGATGTCTTCATCAAAGACACGGGTACGTGAACTCGAGCGAAAACTGCTCCGCGTAGCTGATTGTTGTTCCGCGAGAAACTGGAGGCGAAAGATCTCGTTAAGGGCGTGAATTGGGTTGGAAAGGCCGTTGGACGAGAAACTCCTCTGGTCCTTGGTCGAGTCGAGCATCACCGTCACCGTTTGCCTCCCGACGGGCCTGATTTTTCAGTTATTCCTCGGATTAAATGCGATCCGTTCTCCTCTTTAATAAAGAAAACTACTATCATCAAAGATGTATAGAAGCTGTAATCTGAGTCATCTTTTACCACAGATTTTTCAGTTGTATTTCGAGGAAAACTAATCTTCTTCGCTCATACACAAAGCTTGGGCGCTACGCTTCATGGAAATTTTAATAGTAAATGAAATACTTACTTGTTAAACGTCATGATTTAAGATCTGATAGCAAATACCAACTTTCATTCTTTGGTAAATATGTCGTTTTTTTGTACTTGAAAGTCTCAATGTCTGCTCAGAGATCCTGGAATGTGCGCCTAATAGATAAGCAAATCAAGGGAGCTAATCTGATAAAAGAATGCTACTTAAAAAAAATTAGTTATTGGGCGTGATAGATTCTTTAACAGCGATAGTTGTTGTATCACAGGTGAGGACCGTTGGATGACCACCCTGATGATGTTACAAGGCTGGAAGATGAAGTACTGCACGTTCGGCCAAAACACGACCTACTGCCCGAGCAACATCGAAGAATTCCTGAAGCAGAGGCGGCGCTGGATGCTGTCCGACCTCGCTAACACCTTCTTGGTGATGAAAAACATGAGAGCGCTGATGCGGAACAACCAGTGCTTCACCGTAGCTTACGTTCTCTACCTGCTCCAGCTCTTCCTCATCGTGCTCGTCTCCCCTGGCTCCACCCTCATTATGCTGACAGCGGGAATTGACATGGTTTTCGACGTATCATTCCTCGCCCTCACCATCGTCCTCAGCGTTGTCACCCTGCTCTATATGCTGGTCTGCATCTTCCTCCATTCAAAGATCCAGACCTACGCCACTGTGGCGCTCGTGTGGCTGTTGGGTCTCTCTATGTCCTGTGTGTTCGTGGGCGGAGCCGTCTTCATTATCCGGGACATCCTCACAGGTAACGTGCAGTCTCCTTTATCAGGGGAGACTTTTTTTTTTTTTCTTAATTTAAATTTCAAAACTTTAACGTCGCTGGAATCCGGGAGCTTAAAGGACCTCGTGTCAGGATCGCGCAGGCTCCAGGAATAACCTCGTTCGGTGGCGGCTGCTTCCTCCTCCTCATCCCAGACTTGTTTTCTCTTTCTTTCCCCAGATCTTGAACAAGGCACTCTGGAGTTCCAAGAGCATTACATCCTCATTTTACTTACGGCCAGCGTCTTCTACGCCGCTCTGCTGCATCCTCACGAGACCTGGATAATCTTCTTGGGCATCTTCTACATGTTCATGTTTCCCGCGATGCACATCCTGCTGCCGGTATACGCGATATCCAACATCGTGGACCAAAGCTGGGGAACCAGAGACGGGGTAAGTCTGCTGCCCTTTATAACTTCAACCAACCGTCGGCGAGGCATTACTACCTGTTCTGACCTCTCGGACGCATTCCATGCTTTAAAATCGCATCCTTCTATTCCAGACGAAGGCCAAAGTACCGAAAATGGTCTGCTTTCCCAAGATTCGTAGACGCAGGCGACGCAAGAAGAAACTGGCGCTGAAGAAAAAGCGAAGTAAGTTGTCCGTTAACCCTGACCAACTGTTTATATACGAAGAACACCGTATAAAATAACCTTTCCTAGTACTGCTGACTCGTTTGATATCATTACGATCGCTATAAACGTCTTAATTTGTCAAAACGAGCGGGATACCGACAACCCTGTCGCACCCCACCCCAACTCCTGATGCTCGCTGACTGTTGTCCATTTTCTACTTGCAGATATCAAAGTGGACGAGAAGCAGGAAGGCTGCACGCTGCCGCTGCAGGACAGGAACGAAGATGAGTTGGAGTACAGGTTCTGGAGGCAGCTCCGTGAGAAAGTAATCGGGAAGAACGCAAACATGGGAGCCGACAAGTCCGTGCTCGACGGCAAACTGAAGAGCCTGCGAATCAAGGCCGTGACGACGCTGGTTGTCGTCAATGGCGTGTGGATCGCCTTGCTTAGCATGATCTTCTCACACGTCATCAAGGAAATGAGCAAACTGAACACTTACGCCCTGATCAGCGGCGTGCTTTACGGTATCTCCTTCCTCGTGCAGCTCATTGGCATGACGGTGCACCGCATCCAGGATACCTTCCAGAGGCTCGCCCTAGCCATCAACGGCGGTATCAGGCCGGAATGGATCACCACCAAGAGGCTCGTTTCCTAGCAGAAACCTGCTGTTCTTAGGCGAGACTCGAACTCTGCATGGTGTCATAGCTACCCCAACCCCTGTGACATCACTGATACTGAACCGACAGTAGCAGCATCAGGTTTCAGATGTTTCGAAATCCGCAGCCCGGTAGCGATGGGATTTTTCCGGCTGCAGCAATGTCTCGTATAAAACGCACAAACCTCAGCCAATTCCAGTCTTTCATTTTCTGAATTATGTGTGAAGGGTCGTTTGTTTTTTTATAAGACCGCCAGTTAAAAACTCGTTACTGAAAATGGTAACCAGTTATAGGCAAACGAATCTGGGTGCTTGTTCTTAAATGGTTTATCAATCAGGTCCTTGTTTTGTTAACACTTTTTGCTCTCCTCATATTTCTATGTTGCTGGTCAACAGAATATTTTCACTAGAGAAATCAGGGAATATTTGTAATTTAATTACAGCAGCATTTCTGGCATGTACATGTGTAAATATCCAGTTAATTTAATATTACGTTAATGTAACCAAAAACAGATGCAGCACTTGCATTTCCAATGAATACTGGAATAAACAATCACTTCTACATAAGTATTGCAACATGTCTCATCATTTCCTGCCAAATGCCTAGTCTATTTGTTTTCTAGTGTTACTGAATGTATGTAAAAATGAAATCAAACATTTGTATCGTTCTTAAAGCAGCTGTTATCTTAGAGGGTAATTAAAATTTTATTTTTAAGAATTTCTTGTATGTTCTCAATTAAAACTTTTTTAAGTGTAGTCAATATCTTTTATAAACAAGGCTCCTCCACATTCAGTCCTCTGCTTTATTTTAAATTTTGGAATGAGCCAGCAGAAGTTTTGAATCTTTATTCCCGACAGCATGCAGCCATAATGTATTCTGTTGCAGCAGTTACAATTAGGAAGGAAACTGCTGTAGCTTATGCAAGGTTCCGCCCAGGTGGGAGAAATATCCAACACTTACTACAGCACTTGACAATGAACAACTTACCAGCAGTGGTCTTCACAACTAGGAAAGAAAAACAAACCCACCTTAAATCAGAAAAGGATATTACAAAACTACCCCCACTGATTCACTCAAGTGGAAATTACCAGGATCTATATTTTATTAAAGCAGAAAAGCTTGATATTAAGCAATAAATGTACTTATTAAATAATATTTTAAAGTATTAGTAAAATTGCTCAGTTTAGATGTTCTCGGTCTGACTGTTTAAAATGGATTCCTAAACAATTAGCCTTGAGTACTTATTACACCAACTTAATAACGATTTAACTTTTTAACTATAAAATCATGAATAGTTGGCAAGTTTTGAAAAAAAATGGTTAGTGGTTTTTTTTTTTCTATCAGTATGTATCCATCTGAAAAATTGTTTAACCTTCCATCTGCCATTAAGTACTTTTTCTAGGCTGAAATGTGTTTTGAACTGGCTGAATGTTTAACTTTTTTTTTTTTTTAAATGCAAGACAGATGGGTTTGGAGCGATATGTGAATTTTCCATTAAGTAACTTCCATTAACCCCCATGTTGTCATAGTCCAGGTTCAATCACACAAGCTGAGCGAGAGATTTGGAAGGTAACTGAATGCAAATGCATCCCAGGTGGTATAAGAGAAGGAAAAAAAGCTGCATCCTAGCAATACAATTTTACTGTGCAAAGAGAAATCTAAAGCGTCTGTGCAATAGCTAAACTCAAGGCATTGCCATCCCTGTTTGATTACGAGAGTTTCGTAGTGCTACTGAAGCTCATCAAATTTTTTGAACAGGGCTTAATGTACTTCTGCAAACTTGCTGCTTAAATGGAAAAAAAAAATATTTTAAAAGTGAATGTGCTCAATATTTCCAAAACTGCCACCATTGTTTGTTGGAATTATACCAAAGAGTTCTATGCGAATCTCCAATGGTAGTTTGGTTATTATTTAAAGAAAGTATTCTTTCTGAAATGCTTAGGTGTTCCATGCTAAACACTTCCTTATATTAAGTTTTTATTTTATTTCAAATTTAATGTTAGTGCTTGGAAGTATGAAAAAACAGTAAAACCAAACCAGAATTTATATCAGTATAGTTCAATATTGATTTTAGCATTAATAAAATATTTAACAAAGCTCAACTCATTTCTTTGCAGGTGAATGCCACCCAAGATAGCAATTTCAAATTTTTCCCATTAAAGACATTTACAATGTAAATGTGCCCTTTGCAGCCAATGATACTTCATTTAATTAGCTTGTTTGCCTGAATGTGATGTACTGTGTACCCTTAATCATTTTCAACAAGAACTGTGTATGTAAACCTAGTCATGAATTTCAGTTGTAGCTTGTATTTATAGAGTTACATGGTAACTTTTCCTTTTATCTCAAGAAGATCCTTCGTCCACAGTCCACATGAATGTACAAAGTGATATCTGAAACAAGCCCTGCCTAGAGATCATGCAATGTAACATCTGGTGAGAAGGTATCAGAAATGAGCCATTCATGGTTAGTGATGTCATCACAACTTCTAACATATTTCCCATCCTAAATGATGTCAGGAAATGCTGGCCAAGTTTTTCTTTCAACAGCCAATTGCTTAAAATTATCACACATCATTAAACCATGTCAGGTAACAAAGATCCTTTCTTAGTTTTCTAGAAACTAAAGAAATTTGTAGTAGGGATCAGCTACATCCTCTTTTCTATCACTTCCTGATTAATTACAAGTCATAGAAAATTAATACAAGAATTTTGACACACTCTTAATGGAAACTTTTAGAATAAATGCAGTTTTTGATCTAACTTTAAGAAATTCAAATTATGTATAACATTATGGTAACTTCATATCCTGTATTAGAAAAGAAAACCATCACAGGTTAGAAAAACATTGCCAACCTGTATATGTCTAAAATAAAAATTTCAGATTTAACTATATATAGTCTCAGATTAATTATTATAGGTACCCTAAAGCTACACACATCCATATCTATTGCTAAAGTTTCATGGAACACTATAGTTCTACATTTTATTACTAAACATGTATGTATTCCTGAAGCAGCATTATGTATTAACATAATATCAGATGTCTGTCTTGGTAAAACCATCATTGGATCTTGTTTCTCCTTAACAAAACCTTGAACATTTTTTATGTAGATATGACATCCCATGTATTCTAACTTAAGGACATCATCACATCTAACTTTATGACAGTAAAAAATTCACAAAGATATAACAGCTTGTACATAAATAAAAGTATAACTTCAAAAGAGGTGGATTTATGAATAATACCTAAAATGTTGTGGTGCAAAACCAAGTGTTGCTGAAATGTGAACTAACCAAAGCTATATTCTATTAGTATTCCATATGTGCAAGCAAAACACACATATTTGGTATTATTTTTCTATTAAATTTCAACTCAGGCCAAAATATTTTCTTTTAAAATGTTTTTCAAATGATATTCATCATCACATTCTTCAGTGGTAGCAAATGGCTAATTATAACAAAAATGCGACGATTCGATCTCTATTAGACACTACTCACTTTCAATGAACTTTCCATAATGGCTTCTTCTCGTTTCTGTACCAGTCTGTTGTCATGAGTGGGGTGAGTTTCCTCCTGACACACTGGCTTTCAATTTTCCTGGCAGCCAAACAAAGGAGTTCAAGTAGAGACTTTCCATTTCCTGCTAAAGCATAGGAATGTCAATGGTTGTCAGCAGTAACCATGGTAATACACAACCTTATCAAATATATCAGTTACCAGTTCAAAAAGACCTGATAATGTATGGTATGTAGAGAACACATTCAACATTTTTTTCCATTGCATGCTCCTTGTTCTTTTATGCCAAACAAGCATTTAATGCCAAGAACAGACATAGGTCTTATAAGTGAAAGATGTGAATGAATGTCTCTGAAATAACTGTTTTAAATTTTAAAACAGTGTCAAGATGATATAACTGGAATAAGCAGATGGGGATTACAAAACAAGCAGGTAAAAGCAACTTGTGACTCGGCTGACTATGTGCTATATTAGCGTTCAAATTTACTTTCAGGTAATTGGTTTTTTTAAAGCTTACACTGCCAGTCAACATAAATAGGTGGTGTTTTTTTTTAAATAATTCAGTTTTCTTTTTATAAACACACCCAGACACCAAACACATTATCTTAACCAGTCATTATATTAGATAACAGAAGTTATCCCTCTTAGATTAGATTGCTTACAACTGCACAGGTGTTTTAAAAATAGACCATATATTTGAAAAAATAAAAATTAAGAGAACTATCAATGAACTATGTACCTAGCACCAATGCAGACTTGGTCCAGCTACCTGCTCTCTAATGTAGAAGTTTCTTTCAATAAAGGAAAAAAAAAAAAAAATAGGGAATGTAGGTGCATGCACTTTCTAGATATAGATAAATGGCTGCCCTACAGTTAGCAGCTGCAGCATTATTGCCTATTTTAATACAGATAAAGTATAAAGTAATGCTTAATGTCTTTCCTCACCTACGTTAACTGATCAGTGCATTTTGTCTATTGTTCACACAGAGGCAGGATCTGTTTGGCTAACAGAATCATCAGAAAATCCAAAACAAACAAGTATTGTTATACTTTACAATGTGCTCAGAATTATACATATTTCTCACACAAGTCTGGAGTTACAGCCACTCAACTTCTTTGCTGAAGGAAATGGTTGACCGTCCTGTCTTTATTGGCTTAAATGTTTGGTAGAATCATGTTGCACTCTTCATCTGTCTCAACACCTATATCTTCCTATAAACAAACAAGAGGATATGAATATTCCAGAAAGATTGGCTTTATGATTTGTATTGTAAACCCATTTTCTTTTTTTTTTTTTAAGTAAAATAATGGAAGAAAACACCAAAAGAAATGTTAATATTTTTGTGAAGTATCTACTTCTGAACTACTTTGTATTTTTCCAGATGTTTTAGTCTAACACAGGTCAAATCGAAGAAAGTTAACTAATATTAATAAATGTACTATTGTTTACATGTGTTTTCCAGAGGCTGGTACTAAAGCATGGGACTGACTAGTTGTACATCAACACAGCTTCATGTCAATAGGGTTAATACAATACCTACCACTGTAGACAGTTTTCTGATCTCTTGTTCAGCAGGAAACTGGAGAGACCTAAACCAGACTGAATTGATTGCTATTGTGTTCTGAGCCACAATGGGCCACTTACCAGCAGTTGCTTTTTGCTTTTAGGATAACCCTCAAGAATTGCACCAAGAATTTCATTAGCCTAAAAGCAAGACAATGATATATTAGTGTAAAATGAATCCTGTTAAGCAATACTGGTCTCATTTAATACAATAAAAACACACTCTAGGTTTATACTCAACTATTTTATAATATCCATAACTCAATGTAACTACTGTGACAAACTTTATAAAATATTTTAATCTACACACCAATTAGTTTTTTTTTTTAAGCATACATCTATACCTAATCCTCAACATTATATAATGACCTGTTGAATTATTCTTTTTTTTTAATTTTATTAGGTAGCCTATTTATCTGACAGGTAGGATATATATTCGATGGTGACAAATTTACTGCAAACATTTATCTTCAGTAAGGGAATTAATCACGTGAGTAAAAAAAAAAAACACGCCTTACCTCCCTTGCAAGCAAATTAAAAACAAAAATAATCCAACATATCGTAAAGTTGAGGTTTCAATTTTGTTTCTTACTTCATCGCTAAATAAATCACAGAGTTGTTTTGTTACTTTTTTCCTACAGATTTACCCTATAAAACAGGACACACAAATATTAACACTTATACTCAGTCCTATTTATTGAAAATTCTTACTTCTCCCTCTTCACATTTCATTAAAAATTTTAATTAAAAAAAAAAAACACTAGATTTAGATGCATTCAAATTGGTGTTTGGTTTACACAAAAAAGCTGCCTTATCCACTACTTCCTCTCCGATCCTGAGTAAATCCTTTCTGTCAGTTTTCTCTTGTATTAACAGTGTATCTGTTGTTCTGACAGGTGTCCATAGCCTTAATCTTTCGCATATACTCAAAATAGGTAATGCATGGAAACTGCACAACACTAAGTGGATTTGTTAGACAATCATGAAGTTAACATGATAAAAAAAAATATTTTAACTGTTTGTATGTGTATTTCCATCAGTACATTAAAAAAAAAAAACGTGATTTACAACTATTTAACATCTGCAAGTCTCACATTTGTAAACTTTATCTAAAAACAGCTAATCCAATTTATGCATACTGTCTTAATTTTCTAAATACTTAACAATATGGGGAGAACAGCCAATACACATCTCTTTTAAAGAAATTTTTAAAGAGGTATTACTTAAAATTTGAGGACTTTAACCATTTCTAACAAACAAGCAGATAAAGAAAGAAAGAATTAACACAGTGACATTGTTGGCTTTCAAAATCTAAAAAAAGAAAAGGAATCAGTTGTTACCATTCTTTTTCTTTGCTTCCATTCCTTTACATACTTCACCCTTTCTTTGTACACCTGTAACAAACAAAAAGAGACTTGAAACCCCTGTTGACTTCAAAACAAGTTGCAGTGTTTCAAAAAGTATTCACCGAGGATTAACATCAACAAAATCTAATCCAGCCACTAATGACTGGGTAATGCTCAGTACTGTGTTGTTATAAACAGCAGACACCAAGCATGAAGTATGGTCCACACAAGACGACAGATTTCATGAAGTTAGCCTTAAAATCAGTGTGTTAATAAATGAACTCCTAAAATATTGGAAAATAATAAAGAAATGTTTCGTAACTTCTGAACTTCTGCAGCTGGAGACAAACCCTGGATAAATAAAATGATGAGCCACGAATAAAAAAAACATTTTAAACACACCAGCTCCATTATAGGGATCTTCTGAGGTTGAAAAAAGAATTTTTATAGGTAATATTTCTTAGTTTTTGAGCACTAAACTTGATTCCTAAGTAAATATTCAGTTGATATGGTCAAATAGAGACTGAACCTAAATGTAGGAAATATAGATTCAGTGGTAAAGTGAATGTCTGTATTTTCACGTGCTCTTTCCTAAATACAAGGACATCAAAAGGTTCCTGGGTCAGTCCCTCATAGTAAAGGGAATTGCCAAGAATGGGTTATGGCCATTGCCCCAAATTCTTCACAAATGCTGGGAGAAGTGTATTAAAAACCAAGAGGACTATTTTGAAAGAGATCACACTGAAAACTAACTTCTGCGTATAGTCTGCTCATACAAGAGCCAGTCATGGAACCTTTCTGGTAGACCCTTGTATGATATTTCAAAGTATTCATCATTTTCTGGTTTTTTGCTGTTTTTCATCCAAATGCTTTTAAGTTTGAAATACAGTCTGACTGCAGCCTGCCAATGTAATACTAAAGGAGAAATTATCTATTTCTATTTCTTTGTAAGCTTTAGATGAATTTCTCAAATTTTCATACCAACATCAAACAGGTGAAAATAATGCAGTGTGTTTATCTTCAAATTAAAAGGAAAGAAATTCTTAATTCTGACAAATAACTACAGAGAAAACTATGCTAAATTGAGTTTTTTCTTTGCATATTCAATGAGATTGTAAGGTTACCATGGCAGCCATAGAAATAAGTTGTTGAGTATTTTTATCTTAACACTTTTCTTCTCAGCTGGTTTGAGTATTGAATTGAAGACCCTTTAAATCTTCAAGACTTGAAAGCTATTTTTTTGTTGTGTAAAACTGTCCAAACTTAGCAGACTATATAAAGAGAGGGAGAGAGAGTACTAACTTTATCCTTTTGTTCTTTTGATATCAAAACCTGGCCCTTCTTCAGTTTCATCAGCTTTTCAGTACAACTGTCACACTGAAAGTAGACAGACTGCACAGCTAGTGGCTGTTCCTTTTCAGTTTGAAGCTAGCTAACAGGTATATGCGCCAAACTCAAAACAGGAATAATCATGAGAGTCACCAGTCCCTGGCTTTATCAAACAGTTCTCCTTTATTCCCCTACATTCTTCATTATTCCTCCATCAACTATATCTATCTATTACATTTCCCCAGCTTTATCCATGCATGGACCTGTTATATAATAATGAACTAAAGTTATCAAAAAAAATTTTTTTTTCCTGTAAAATGACATGAAGAATTATAAGCTTTTTGATAAACCAAAATAAAACATTTAGCTACAGAATCATACTAGCATTTAATAATTGAGGACCCGAATTGCAGGTCTGATTTAAGTAAACACTTGTATATTTTGTGTTTGCACTTGTTCAGCATAACAACAAAAATACCAACTGCCAACTTCAGCAGATACAAGTAGCCAGACTATCGAAGATTTCAGATTTAGAAAACTGTACACCTCTACCACAGAATTAAACTCTGTTGTCTGAGCTGAGACAGGTGGTTCATTGATGAGCTTAATGATGCAGCTTTTTGTTACTGACTATTTTAGCAGAGAAATCTCCCAACATGGTTAACTAATTGAAGCTGCAAGCCACAAGGAAATGTGTTTCTGCCATGATCCGATGGATTCATTAGGAGAAGCAATCAGACACAGCTAATAACCTGAAACTGCTGACTATGAGTAAAAGTAGAGCTATAAAAAAAACTATGCTGGTCTGTATTAATACTCAACTGAAGTTAGAAAGAAAAAATGTAGAAAGAGGTTACATTTAAGTGAAAGAACACAACAGTAGTTTTTTTTTAAATTTAAATAGAAATTAACAAATTTAAAAGAGATTTTAAAAGTAAAGTAAAAAAAACATTGCATTATACTGAAATTTTAAAGAATTTTTTTTTTAATATAATGCATTATAAATCATCTAAAATATGCCAACTGAGCTGTTTTGTCAATCACCCCTCAAGTTCAATCTTTAATTAGGTAAGAATGATTCAGATTATTTGTCACAAAAGTTAAAAGAAATGGGAGGAAAATGTAGCTGTTAATATCAACCTGTCTCGTCAAGTCTGCTAACTGACAACTGGCCTCATCTGTAGTTGGAGTGCTGCTGATGTTTTTCAACTCTTAAAGGAAAGAGAACAAAAATTAAGGATTACTCGACATTGTAGAAACATGCTGAAAACCACATCAACAAATGAAATTCTAACTGATCTAGGTGAAATAAAAAGGCTACCTCTCATCATGGAGGTATCAGTACGTTGCAGGCAAGAGCAGCAAGTTCAGAAATTAGTTTTAATTGTGAAATGGTGTCAACCCTGATTTGCTTATTATCAAAGATTTCCTGACTTGCCCTTTTCTTGTGGGAACAAACAAAACAACGACAAATAGACTGATTAGGGCCAAGACTCACCTCGCTCTAAAACAGAGACCTCTGTAAGAAAGTTCTTGAGGCTCTCTGTCATCTCAGCAATGGTCTTGTCCATTTCAGAAAGTTCACTGTCATTCACATCAGGTAATTGAGACTGCAGGAGAAAGTAGGTGTAGGTAAAATGCTATTTCATTTTGGAAGTCAAAAAATGTGGTTGATTTCTAAAACAGACAAAGATTCAGTTAACTGCCTGACAATGTGGCAAAGCTTTTTATGAAATGCCGCACCTCCCACTTTGTTATTCATTCTGTTGTTTGAGATGCTAAAATTACAAAAGGGTATACTTTAAAACTTCTCAAGCATCAAAATAAGCAAATAGTCCATAATAACAGAACACAATTGGGTTACCTAATATGAACAATCGATTCAAAACAGACCTGGCCAGCAGCTCTGGAAATTCATAGAAATCATGGATTTCTTGCTCCTTAGCAAGAAATTGGTTCTACAATTTCAATCTTTAATAATAATTATTGTTCTTATTTGCTTTCTTCTTACTGTGTGATGATAACAAAAACAAACAAACATATGGCCAGTGACTTAGTGATTAGTCTACTGGACTGCCAAGTTTGAGGGCCTGGTCAAGGTCAGTTAACTTTGACATAGCTATATGGAATGGTTGCTCTTCACCAGCCGGTTGTGTAGGTCTCCTATGGGCTGGCTCTCTGATTTCCTCCCATATCTCGAACTGAGAAGTTCTGCTAGGCATTAGGTTCCCTTGCAAAGATTAGGGAACAAGGGAAGAGGAGAATCACTTGGTGATTTGGCTAAAGAAACAAGCAACTGATTTTCACATAATCAATGTAAACTGGTCAGGAAAATCAGGTAGAAAGGTACATATAAAAAGGTTCTTTGACTTGTTAGTTAAGAAGAACATGAACAACCATAAATATATTTTTCTTTATGAATTTAACCCATTATCATTATTATTATTTAGTTCTCTACAGTTTGTTTTTTTTTTGTAATTACAATTGCACATCAAATTTTATATGCCTGAAGTAGTGAATTATAATGTGTATCAGACTGGTAGTTAATCTTTCATTTTCAGCAATTAAATTTAAGGAAACAAAGAAAAGAACTTAAAAGTATTCATACTTTTTTAAAAAATACTTCAAGTCAGTAATTAACCTATAAAAGATTTATAATTAAATAAACATTAAAATAAACAATTAATAAGCTGTCGAGTTTTGGTAGTTGTGAAAACCTGAGGAGTTTCAAGATGGGACCTTACCTCTCCATCTGGGTACTTTACCTGATTAACAACATAGACTTTCTGTTTCCCGTAGACTTTCTCCCTGATCTTGCCCATCTCAGATAGCTCCTCACATGCTTTCACAATAGCCTGAATTAAAGATTAAGACAACAAATAAAGGAAACTCATATTCCAAAACGTGTAGAGAATACGTTTAAGGGACTTATGCAGTTTTCCATTACTTCCAAAGTTACTACCTTCAGAGCTACAGTAACTGCATCTTTAATATTCAATATTCCATCTCTCATACTGGGCCCTGAAGGTTTTTGTTTGTATATAGAAATGCTCTTTTTCTTGATTTTATCAACATTTCTAAACTTCTTCTTTTATTTTAATAAATGCAGATTCTTATTAAATATGTGCAGGTGCATGTGTATCAAAGAATTTTAGAACTGCTACAAATGCTGCTCACTGTTAGCATAAATTGCATTTAGTTTTTTTAAAAATAAAATGATAATAATAATTTGGAAAATAAACACAATTTGCATGATTTTGGGAATCCTATTATTAAATAACTGCACAAATCTTACACACCTAAATGAACCAGGTGGAGCAACACCCTGTTCCACATGGCATCCAGACTAGTGTAACTTAGCTAACTTACCATACTGTGAAACTGCGCTCAAGTAGTCAGCAGCTGCAGCATATTTAAACTGTGCCAACCACTGTGCAATCAAGTTGGCTAGCTTTTTGCATCACAATTCAACCATCATCAGAAAGAACTGACCATAAATGACAAAGCTTTCCAAATGTATCTCACTTAACTTTCCAGAGCAGACAACTCTGGATTTTACATGCTCTTCCAGGAAGTGGTCAGTGAAACATCCCACCCTGCACAGGGAAATGGTACAAAGCTGGCAGTATAAATAAGCAGGTTTCCACTCCTGGAACACAGCACTCAGATCTCCTTACTCCCAAAAGTAATAATGTGGACCAGCATTTGGCTTGTGTGTGCTATCTACAGTAGAAAGGGGAGGTGATCATCAAATGACCCATACAACCTGGCTGGTTTTGGCCAAGTTGGCCTGAGAAGAATTAGGTATGGTCACTGACATAAGCCAGTGACAAGCAGATCCTGAGAGAGCTAGACTAGCTTATCAACAGTTTTCAGTCTTCTGTCACTGTTTTTTTATTAAAAGCTGGTCAGCAACTGAGAAACTACTTTGGACCCAGCAGACAAAAATGACCCTACATTTAGACCATTTTGAACCTATCTTCAAACCTGTGAGACCTTTTTCTGAAGCCAGTTTCCTTTTAACTTGTATGACCATATTTTCAAGCCAGCTAGTCCCTAGATCTGAGCTAGGTTAATCCTAACTTTGTTCAAAAAGCAGCAAGTCCATCGCGCTCTCAATTAGGAATGCGACTACTATCAAAATGGCTGATAACTGATTACTCAACTGAGATAAATGACTGATTAGTAAAATTCATAACAGAGTTTCTGGTCTGCTCCTACTGGGAAGCCAGAAATTTATTTCTGTACACAGTATTAGCATAAGCAAAAAAATACATTTAAAGGGTACTTGTTCTCTTTTCCAATAAGACAGATGTGTACAATGTGCACAAAATCTAACAACAATACAAATTTATTTGCCAATGAAAATTAAAGAGTAGAAACACTCTGAATAATAGCTCAGTTCACAAACTTTGAGAAGTTCAGATATATTGCAGCATTCTGCGATAAATTGGTTGATGGAAAAAAACAACAAAAAACATATAAAGATACATACAGACACACAGTGTTTCAAAAATATTTAAAAGATATTTGAAATTATGGTGCACAGCATTATTATTTAAATATTCTCTTGCAGTATGTGAAGTTATATATATTGGCAATTTTTTTTCTTTACAAAAATATATTTAAGCTTTTTTTTAAATTATGAAATATGCACGTGTTTTGCATATTCCAAAGTAAGCAACTATTAGAGTATGATTTTCATGATCCTGAAAGCCTCTCCATTGTTTTTCTTACTTAATTATTCATCCTTAGTAATAATGTGTGATGACTGATCAAGAATTGCTGTAATTGCCCTTTAAAATATTAAGCTGCCTTTGTGATCCTGTTTTTTTATAGACAATACCTAACCAAGATACCATGTGCAGTACAAAAAACGATTGTTGAGTGTGCGCTGTATTGAAAGCCACGTGGCTTCTGCCTTATAAAAAAAATGTATATGTTTTTACTGCAGCTAGAGGTGGTGAGCACAGCGGCCTTTGTTGGTAACACTACAATACTTAATCAGGGTGTCACAGAACTATACTGTGTGGTAAATTGAATATTGGGGCTGGTCCACGTTTTTTACAGATGTTGCTTCATTGAGAAATTAGGAGTTAGAACTGTAGCCCATTGACCACCGGCACACTGTCCATTTCCAGATAAGTGCCCAGGTGTAGATATTTGAAAAGTATAGTTGTCTTCAGAAGGCTTTGTATAAAATCGTTAAATTGTTTTGTGATTCAGAAGGATCCCATCAAAGCTAAATGCAAGCTCTGCAATCAAGAAATCTCTCAGTGTAAAAACTGCAAAGACAACTATCAACATGATTAAATCATTTAAAGGTGAAATATGCCACTGAACACAATGAAGAAATTCTTGAGCAGAAAGTAAAAACACCTGCTACTGCTGCAAAATGGAAACTTGAAGAATTCAAGCCAGGCTGTAGTAAACAAATGATTATGGAGGAATTCCTTGACAAGAAAATGTGGGAGACATCAGACATCCTCAAGTAATAGCCGGACACCAAAGAATAGAAGATGACTGCTGCTGACTTATAATTTTACTCATTTGTAGTAGCAGATAATAATAGATTTAAAAAGCTACTCAATCACTTGTCTTCTAATTACAATATACCATACCATAATTTTTTCAGTCAAACACTCATACCAGATATGTACGTTTTCCAAAAATTCCAAATGATGCTACAAGATAAAGTGGCAAATATGGCATTGTCAATAACCATCTGATCAGCTAGTACTGCTGGAATACCATTTCTTACTATGATCAATCAGTGGCTAACATGTGATTTTGAGAGAGAGGCAGAACCATCCTAAATGTGGTTCTGTTTTCAGAATCACATATAATTGATTACAAAAGTGAGCAAATTCTGGCTGGTTTGAAGAAAGATGAAACCATTCAATAAAGTCTGTTTGATCTTTAGGGACAATGCTGCTAACATGGTTGCTGGACTTCTAAAAACCGTATTACCATCCTGTTTTAGTAAAGAATATCTTTTGTGTTAATCAAGAGATATTTGGCTATTTCCACCATTCTCATGCTGCTTCTCAAAAAACTGAATGGAACACAGACTTATACCATGTTGGAGCAGATGCATGTAATACTGAACAAAGATGTCCAATCACGGCATATGCAAACAGACCATAATTTTTTTTTTTTTAATTTACCTCCATGTCAATGGAGCCTAACTGAAAAACATTTTTGCCTTTTAACACCCTTTGAAGAGATCACAAAAGTTTTTAGAAGAATGCAACTTCTGATAGAACTCTTCCTGGACAAAGTTACCACTAGTAATACTTTCAAAGGAACCATGACAACTGTAAATCAGCTAAAAACAATTGTAAAAGACATTTATGTAAGAGTTTGGCAAACAAAAAATTCAGTATTTCCACATGTTTAGACTCTTTTTATGAAACAAACATTACAGTATCTTGCTTTCATTTATCTTTGAAGTAAATTGCAGTTAACAGTGTCAAATTTTAACAACTAAACTAAGGGAGGTAACTTGGTGAAGGAGCATAATGGCATGACTGTCCGTCAGGAAGCATTAATCCTGCACCGTGTGATTTGGTGGGGGCCCCAGCACTTCCAAAACCAGTGTGTCCTGAGAAACCCACAAAAGCCAGATGGTGTGGAAAATCAAGAAGAAACAATGTCAAGAAGGTTCACCAAAATTAAGTCAATACTAAACTCTGGTCCTCCATGTTAGCAGTCCAGTAATCTATCACTGAACTACCGTGCTGACCAAAAGTATTTAACTGGTCCTAATGCCATCACACAATGCTGATGTTTGTTTGTTATTTTATCAAAACCAAGAGAAATTACAAGCATTCAAACAGTCTGGCAGATCTTTATGCTTATATTTAATAAATTAATAAATAATGTCTTTAAAAAAAAAGGAAACAAACAAACCCATAAAAAAATTAAACTTGTGCTTCTTCTTTGCACAGAGTAGTGTGCTAGCTTGTCTTTAATCTGGCCAGGTATGATTCTTCTCCTCAGCATGGGTTTTTTCCCCACTTTTAACTAGAATAGTTAAGGTAGTATGTTCCTGGTAGAACAGTATCCACATTCAAAGGTCAGCCTCTAAATTTTACTTCAGTGCAAATAACTTTCCACATGTTAATACTATATTTCTCACTAATGGTCTTCAAACATAAATAAAACTGACAAAAGAGCGGCATGAGTTCAGTGAAGAACCCAACTTCATCCCCCTCCCCCACCTCCTCCGAGAGGAACAGGTCAGTTCGGTGAATTCTCCAGCATGGTTTCTTCTTGCTCTTCTTCTCCTTGCTGGCCATACTAGTTTTCCTCCCACAACTAAAAGTGAAAAGCTTTTATAGTGGTTTTCTCTGCCAGTCAAATGTGTTGGGTCCACATGGTGCAGGAGCAGTGACACCACACTCCTTCACTAGGATTATCTGTCTACCTCGCAAACAACAGTGTACACCAACAATACACACACACAAATGCTTTTTACTATATTTCATCTTCCTTAAGCACATGAAAGTTGTTTTTTTTTTAAATTTTACAAACAAAATGACAGTAAATTAGTGAACAAGTTTCCTGAAAATATTAATGTTGTGTTCATTTTTTAAATAATTTTAAACCAACAAATACACTAGTGACTTGATTTAAAAGATACAACATCTGCAAAAGTATTTTACAAGTATTTTGGACTTCTGAAAATATCTATAAGACACATCTACAGCCATCATTTTTCCTAGCTTCAGATGAAAAAATTATTTTATAGACAATATTCAATAAAACTAAAAAAAATGCCTTTCCATTTTTTTTGTAAGTTTTTATGATTATATTTTTCTTATTTTCTGGGAAATAATCAAAAAATAAAATCGCAAATACTTTCAGCCTTAGATTAAATTTATAATTATTTTAAAATAATAAAACAAAATATTTTTGAGAATAATGCAAAATTTTTAAAATTTTACTTAGAATAAGTCAACAAAAGGAGGAAAAGAAAAATATTTTTAAAATTTTTTTTGAAACAAACAAGCACAGGTAACAAACTAATGATAATTCTTTCAAGGTGCAACAATCTGGTTGATAGAAAATAAAGATGAATACTGGAACTTAACTGTTCAAGACTAGCAGAATTTAGCTGAAACTCACCTTTAATAATTATTTGTGGCAGGTACTGTCATTTTAAGACAGCTGTACATAAAAACCCTTTTTATTTTCTGTGCTGAGTAGGTAGGTATATGACTTCCACACAAGAGCAGGAGACATGGCTGAAGGTTGCATTCATTTACTATAATTAACATGTCTGTAGTTCTAATAATTATATTCAAACTTTTTATATTACTGCACTGATGTTACCTGGATAATCTGCAGTTGCACCTGTTGGTGCGCTGCATATTAATGTGGTAGGTCAGCAGAACATTAACCAGCACACAGATAGAGAGAGAGCGACAGCATGTGCGTGCGTGTGCTGAATCCATAATTTCTCACTCTTATAGCAATACCAGCCATACGAAACTAACCCTGCATGTACTGCAGGGCTCAACACCTAGAAATATGCGCCATGAAAAATTAATTTACATACAGGGTTTCACATACCGTTTTGCCAAATTCCTTGTGTAAATTATTACAGATATCAATGGTGCTGTATGGGCGATTCTGTCTATTCAGATATTCTAGAACAGCTTTTGTAGCTACAAAATAAAATTTAAATATTAGTGAGGCTTCTGACACTGCTGGTCTTAACATCGACGGACAACACATTAATAGATAAGGAAGAATATACTTGCATGTAAAAATGAAAGAAAAATATTAGTGAACCTTGTGACATGGTTAGTCTTAACACTGACAGACAACATCAATAAAATACAGAGGAGTATATCTGTATGCATTAATAGATCGATGTTCAACGCAATTTAAATACTTTTTTTTTCAACCTTGCAACTGTGGGCCTTCAGAAATCTCCTGTGAGGCTCCGTGAAATGAGGGGCTTGCAGGTTGGGAATGTCAATTCAGGGTTGCAATGCCTTTAGATTGTAGACTTATATCAATTTTAGTTCAGCCACATTGTTCAGACTTTAATATAAATCGTACAAAAAGTTCAAGTACTAGTGTTATTTAGGAAACTCGAGAGGGTTAACCCTCCGAATACCACGTCAGTTGTTGTTGTTGTTTTTACCTCCCTTATACCACCCTCTCAGCCTACTACTGGGCTAGCATTTCTGCTCTGTACTTAGTCACCACGATGCGAGGCCACGTGGAGTTGGGTATTTGGCAGGTAAAGAGATAAAAATAAAACAAACAAAAGGATTATATTACTGAGGGGGGCAGCCGCTGTGCGCGTCTCAAACCCGTGCAGAGTAATACGAGGGGTGGCCGGGTGGTGTACGAAGGGTTAACAAGTGTCTTTCTTTTCTTCCGGGGTTGTGGTTGGGGTTCTTTCTTTCTTCCTTCTCCGGAATCTTAAACTTAATTTCCAGGAAAACTACACCCGACGACGGGCAGTGAATGTGCTAGAGGAGGGCGTTCGTGAACGGAAATAACCAAGCCGGGGTGGGGGGGATCGGCCATCTAGTCAAACTTCAGTTTACAGGTAGATCCACTTACCCGCTCCGTCTTTGCTTCTGCTCATTTTGCTGGCTTAATTAATTAATTTATTTATTTATTTTAATGATTGATTTTCCCTTCCTCCGTAATGTCCGGCGGATAAGTCACAGGCAGGACGCCGATTGAAAATGGCGCCGCCTCGGTAAGAGAGTGCATTCAAGGGACATAATAATAACAGAAACACAACAACAACAACAATAACAATAACAATAATATAATAATAATAATAGAATTAAAATAACTAAATGGTAAAATTGTGTGAAGAATAAATATAATTATGATCCGCTAACATTCTCCAAACCTAACAAGTCAGAATTTTTACAAAGGCATATCTACTTATTAATATACGGCTGTCTTTTTTTTTTTTTGTTTTGTTCCTATTGTTTCCGCCAACTACTCTCTCATAGCTTTCCAGATCTTAGCTTAAAAATAATATATCGCACTGAATTTGACCGACTAAAACGATAAAGTTGGAAGCCGACTTTTCACTTATTCCCCTCCCCCCCCACCACCACCGATTTGCTGCTACAACTGCCAGCAAAGATGAACGTTCTCTGAACCTCGTGTTTGTTTAGAAGGTCAACAATAAGGGAAGCGACTCCCAAGGTGCGAGTCGCTGTTTTTGGACAGTTTTAGTTCGCCTCCTGCCGCTGACCCGTCACGCAAACCTGTGCAGCAGCTACAGGTGCGCATATTTATACACGTAAAGTTTCTAAATGCTTTTTTTTTTTTTTTTAACATTTTTTTTTTAATGTTGGCGGACGGGTTGGTGAAACAAGCAAACTGATAAGACGTGTGCGTGTTGTTGTTTTAGCCTATATCACTCGAAACAATTTTAAAACTTCCAACTACTTTTCCTCACGCTGATATTTCACATTAAATGTATAGATTTCTTTAAAGATTATACATTTTTTTCTTCTGTTTTTGTTTAGGGTAGTTAAAACGATCGAGATGGGTTGCCATAATTTGTAAAAGTCTGAGATGGAATTGCTTCCCTTGGACTATATGCTTTTTTTTTTTTGTCATCTTCAAAAAAAATAATAGTAATAACTTAAGCTATTTTGACTGTCAGTAGTAGTACCTCGGTAATATTGTCTCCGCTTTGCATTGTTTAATTGTCTTTTGCAGTAAAACCTCGCTTACGTCATTTTAAAAAAAGCAACTAAAAAAAAACATTTGCTGAATTTTGCAGTAAGTTGCTACAATTATTTTTAAAATACCAATCTAAAATTGCATCTTTTTTACAATTTTTACATTTCTGTTAATATTATTATTAGTTGTACATTTTTTTTTTTTTAATTTTAAACAAAAACATTTTCTGTCTTTTTATTAAAGCAGCCGTTCAAGTTAGACCTCTGGACAACTGATGTCTACAGGGGAGACAATTCTAGTGCGGAAAGCCTGGGGCTGCAATTGTCGGTTAAAAAGCGTCATGCTTCACTAGACACTTCCGACTGCACTTATGAGATCTTTACTGGGATCGTTTTTAAAGCGAAACCCGTACGGCCGATAGGCGAAGAGGAGCCGGGCTATCATTCATGGCAGTTTATCAGTTTAATACCAACCGCTGGACCACTGGCTGACATCGATTGAAATTGTCTTATTTGTTTCATTTGCATGCTTATTGCCGAAATCTTACGCAGTTTGACCACAATACCACCTTAACTCGATTTTAATGCCCAACTTAATAATCTCAAATTATCAAACGAATGTGAGAAATACTGAGGAAATATCTGTGCAGTATGTCTATTTTCTGAAGGCCGCCATTGTTTTCTAATGCTTTTCAATTGAAAGTCAAAACGTGATGACGTCACAACTCTACAAACGTTTATTCAGCACCTTAGTCTAGTAATTACAACACTGGCTATGTGACAGCTACCAAAGAAGACAAATGGTCATCACTGCTATTCATAAACTAATACTACCACTAATGACCCCACTTGTTCGGTAATTTAACCACAACCTTGACGATTTCAACACTATACACAACTATGATGTGTACACAATTTTTAAAATATATATATTTTTTTTTATTTTTTTTTACAGTACAGCTGTGTTGTGGCTCTCACATATTTGAAAAGAAAAAGAATTTACTAAAGGTTTGTTGTTTTTTTTTAAGTTTTGGAGTAAATTATCTCTGTGTTTTTTACAGGACATCTATATATATATATATATTGATTTTGAAGGAACGATAGCCTTATACGTATTGAGAGACTTTATGCTCCAAGGAAACTGGACCTCTCGTTCAGAATTCTGCTCGCCATCGTAATTGCTCTAATCAGTTGAGGTTTTCCAGAAGCGTTACCAGCCCCGGCCATTCTATCCGGATTACAGCTGGTTGACGATCGCTGGTCGAAATGCTGAGTCGAGTGCAATCACCAGGTAACTCGCTTTTAGTTATTTCGAAAAACATTCCTTCTATGAAAGGTTACGCAAAACTCTCGCACTTCTGGGTCAAGAGGCACCACGTTACGTGACGAGATACAGTCAGTCGCAAACACAACAGATCTGGGAATCATCTAATTGTCTAGCATTCTCCAATTTCATGACCAGTCGATGCATTTCAGATCGACAGGTTGGCGACTAACAGCCCTGCCATTTGTCGCCAATGGATAAATAATTTCTTTAATGTGATACATATATTTTTTTTAAAAAAAATTAAACTTCTAACAGACAAAGTTTTAGTGTTTCTGGACTACAAACCTTGCTGAGATTAAATTCAGTAATTTTGTAAAAATTGTCTAGTACCAACGTCACTCATTCCCTCGAAGTGCATGTTTTTCCTCTCTTGGGCCGAATGAATAGCGAGCAGCACTTCCTGTTAGGTTATAGACTTCTGGTAGCGGTTAAAATTGACAATTAATCGCAAGCCACCGGACAAATGAACGATATCGCTAATTAAATCACTATAGATAAATAAACTCTATCTTTACATGGCATTTAACTGGCGTGTTAAAGGATCTTGTTGTGAGTAATGCATGGAATTCAGTCTTGTACTTTTAAAAACAAACAGCAGCCTGATGAGAGAACAATAATTAATGATGGTTGGATACAAACGACATTATTCTATTCAGCCATCTTTCTTTTATTTTCAGGCAAACGGACTACATATCTGACCAAAATTTTGTTAAAATCCTTTCTAAAACACGACAACAGTGAAATTTTATCGTCTTTATCTCATAAATAATCTTATCTCGGTGGATAGAGAGGGTAGTGCTTGTTTTCTTTCTTTTTTTAAATGACGTAAGCGGCCTTGTGACATGACGTCAATAAAGAGAGAGAGAGAGAGAGATTCGTATTATTATTATTGTTATTATTATTAATATTAATGTTATCAGCATCTTTATTATTTTGCTGACAAGATTATCGTATTTGCATGTTAGCTAGATACTTTTTTAAGCTAAAATAGGAGTAAATGTTGGTAAATTAGTCTCATCTTGAGAGGAAATCGCGAGTGACGAGAGTTCACACGTCTATCCTTCCTCAATGATGTTTCCACTTTTTCATTGAGCCAGGTTTGTTCAACACTTCGGATTTCGGACAAAGCTTCCAAAGTTTCTGATATATATATATATTTTTTTAAAAAAAAAAAACAACTTATTATGAGTGGCAGAAGAAAGCGCCATCTAACAGACAGTACCACTTCTCAGCATAGCCACCTCTACCGTCCTTCGATATTTTACCATAAAATACATCTTGGCAGCCCTTTGGTTAGTCCCCGCCTGTCGAAGTCTCGGTCTGCTGCACTTTTGCCTTTATTTACCTAGCTTCTGCATCTCTTCAGGGCGCTCGCCCTATTTTATCGTCTTACTGTGACGTCACAAAGTAAAATAGAGAATTCAGCTTGGTTGGGTTGTTTACGCCCCCAGTGGGAGGGAGCCACGTGGAAGGCACAGATTGCACTAATCCGCGGGTAGCTGTTTGGTTCGCATCGAGAATTTCCGGAACGCTGATTGCAAACAAAGACTTGCATTGATTTGTTATTAATTGCTGAACAGAAACCGACATTAATGCCAGAAGAGGCGATCTGTATCCATGTAATAGTGAATAGAACTCTCTCTCTCTCTCTCTCTCTCTCTCTCTCTCTCTCCTCTCGTCTCTCGCTCTCTCTCTCTCTCTCTCTCTCATCTCGTCTCTCTCTCTCTCTCTCTCTCTCTCATCTCTCTCTCTCTCTCTCTCTCTCCTCTCTCTCTCTCTCTCTCTCTCTCTCTCATTCACTCTTCCATCCTTTAATAGTGAGCTTTTCTTTCATAATTTGTAGACTAACGGAAGAAGAATTAAAACTTATTCTTCTAAAGAGTTCTCATACGCAGAAAACTACCAAACAATTGATAGTGACGTACGAAGCTTCGCTTGTATTTCCAAAACCAAAAAAATTATTTCAAACCAATAATTTAAAGTACCCAACTCATCACACTGAGATCCAGAAACAAAAGCCGTCTCGAGAAACTGGGTACAGTTTCCCCATGTTAACTTGTCTCTCGCCTAGGTAGTTTGTAACGACTCTTGCTTTAATTCCGTGTGATATTCCTTACAAATAAGCTACCTGATTTTAAAAAAAATACAGTAATCGCTAAGCTATGGCTTGCATTCATTTTATCAGGTGCAAACTAAAATATTAGGTATACAAAATTAAAGCTTCATCTTGTTGTGTTTTTAATTATCTTTAAACGTAAATGCAAGTTTTTTTCCAGAAAGAAAAGTAGATCTCGTTCCGACAGACTGCATCAGATGCGAACGCGTACCTGTCGTACTGTAATATTGTGGCCAAGTCGGGTGTGTGCGGCTTTAATTCACTCTTCCAGTAACTGCAAAACTTGCTTGGTTGTGTGTGTGTGTGTGTGTGTGTGTGTGTGTCCGTGTCCGTCCGTCCGTATGAAGCCGGGTACAACTTTTATTTTTAAAAAAAAAAGCAAAGCACCCAGGTCTACAGGAGGCGCGGGCACCGTTGTCTTTACTTGAACAGATGGTCTGGCGGTGGCGGGGAATTTTCTGTTAAAACCATTTCCAGGTCTGTGTTTAAGTTCCTTTTAGCTCTTTTATTGCCAGAAAGAGTTCTTAAAACTTCGACACAGATGGTCTTTTACAAAAGAGGGGCTAGAGGTGGTGGCTCCTTTCAAGAGTTCTGCAACTTTTCGGAGAGCGAAAACAATAAATTTACTGACAAGAACACGATCGGGCAGACGTATTCCCTGCTTTTATTCTAATTGCAACCAAATATTTTAATCCCGGCTTTTCATAAAACGGATAGGCAAGTGAAATCGAAAAAAATACGTGAGAACAATCCGGGTAGAGGCAGCAGGAGTCACGGAGCCGTCATTATCTGTAGACTACCCACATGTTGGGCGAAGTAGGTGTCTCGTAAATTCTGGCCACGCGCCTCTTTTGTCAGCCCCAAAACTGCTTCTTGATCTTCATTACTGATTTTTAAGCGCGGCGGCTTAAAAGCAGAATATACGGGCGGGTGGCGGGTACCTTCCTCGGGTCGGAAATTTATGTGCGCGCGCGATCTCCCAGACGGGTTTGTGTGGTGTGTCTTTGTGCGAACAAGTGCGCGGATTTGGGGGGTCACGTGACAGGTGGTCGCGCGACTACCTGCGTGTATCTCTGTGTGTATGTCTCGGTGTGTATGTCTTGGTGTGTGTCTTGGTGTGTGTGTGTGTGTGTGTATCTCTGTGTGTATGTCTTCGTGTGTATGTGTGTGTGCATGTCTCGGTGTATCTCTGTGTGTATGTGTGTGTGTGTGTGTGTGTATCTCTATGTGTATGTCTGGTGTGTATGTGTGTGTGTGTGTTTATCTCTGTGTGGATGTCTGTGTGTGTCTGTCTGGTGTGTATGTCTTGGTGTGTATGTGTGTGTGCATGTTTCGGTGTGTATCTCTGTGTGTATGTGTGTGTGTATCTCGGTGTGTATGTCTTCGTGTGTATGTGTGTGTGTATCTCTGTGTGTATGTCTTCGTGTGTATGTGTGTGTGCATGTCTCGGTGTGTATCTCTGTGTGTATGTGTGTGTGTGTGTGTTTATTTCTCTGTGTATGTCTGTGTGTTGTCTGAATAGTAAAGAGAGAGAATATTCTGTGATTTAAATGATTGGTCGCACGAATAAAAACGGCTGTTAAGTAGATATTAAAATTATGGAGATGATCGAATGAATCTTTAAAGATGAGGATTTTTACCTACGTAGAAAATGTTTTAAAAAGCAAACAAATGAAGTTGCGGTCATCACTGTGGTACATTCCCTGACGAAATACCCCTTTATCCAGAATTATGACCACTAATCTGTGCACACACACACAAAGTTATCCGAGAACATAGATAGAGGTTTCAGTAATGGCTGACGTGAAGCGCTAGCAAGAAGAAGAAGAAAGAGGAGGATTATTTGATTATCGTCTTTTCCTGTATCCTTCGATCCGTATCAGGTGTGTTCCTCCACCAGATCGATGTACCAGTGGTTCACCTCCGACAGTGGAGGCGGGAGCAGTTCTTTAGTTGAGAACCGCGGTCGCCTAAAACGGGTTTCCAACAGAACATTATCTGTATCCGCGGCAGGGTTTTCTGGAGGCCCCGGAACGTACCTCTCCGATCCTTCTGATGCGAAAACTATGATATAAACCAGAAAATAAATTCAAAAGATTTAGGCCAGTTACAGAAAGAGAAGGGGAAATAAAGACTTATTTTATTTAATTTTACCTTTCTTATCTTCGTTGTGTGCGTGCACAAGCACCGGACATGAAGGTACAAAGCGGGTTAACCGATTAGAGATGAGAGAGACCGAAGACAGGTACAGACGTCCAGCTGGATGGGTTCAAGGTTGGTTTGGGTGATAGGTGCTCCGAAGGGTCAGGGTTTCTTCCGTGATGTTGGTAACCTTACACGTAACCACGCAATGGGAATAAAGGCAGCGACAACAGGACTTTGCATCTCTCGTCGTTTTTTACCAGGGTATCTGGCCGTCTACTCTCATCAGGTTCAGGTCTGTCAGCTGGACCACTCTGCTGACCATGAAACAACATTCAAATGACTCGATTTCAATGTCTTCTCTTTTGTTGTTGCTGATTGTTTCCTAATGAGTTTTACCTTTCTAATATTAGTTCGCTTTTATTTGGTTAATAATGTATTCAGTTTATTATAGAACCTCTCTCTCTCTCCTCTTCTCTCCTCTCTCTCTCTCTCTTCTCTCTCTCCTCTCTCTCCTCTCTCTCTCTTCTCTCTCTTTCTCCATTCTCTCTCTCTCTCTCTCTATCTCTCTCTCCCTCTCTCTCTCTCTCTCTCTCTCTCTCTCTCTCTCTTCTCTCTCTCCCCATCTCTCTCTCTCTTTCTCTCATCTCTCTCTCTCT
>JACATO010000379.1:0-62343 GCA_018389105.1 Nautilus pompilius | reverse complement strand
TGTTGTTGTTGTTTTTTTTCTTTCTCGTAGTTGCGGCTGATCGTGTCTCTGAGCCGATGTATCATTTCGGCGATCGTTTAGAACTAATTGCCTTCCTTCTGCCGACGACTTCGTCTCGGCCAGAATTCTTCGAGTTACGTAAACTGCACGTGCCCTTTAAAGCAAAGGCCCACGAGTACGTTCCCACGGCCATGCGCTGTCTGTCGGTGACATGTTCCTTAATGTGCCCGAGCAAGCCCCGACGACATCGAGCGAGCTGCTTTTGTCAGGCTCAATCACGAGAGCCCGGCGGTACTTCAAAAGATGAACTCTCCGTTTTCTGACGTTTTTTGAAATTTTTCCGCCAGCATCCGATAAGTGAATTGATTGTTGCTCTTCCAGATCGAACTGAAGCGGATTCTTTGCCATCTTTAATCCCGTGGCCTTTGTTTATGCCGAAGAACAAACAGAGGGCCTAATTTGTAAATTATTGGCTTCTAAAACTTTTAAATTGCATTAGTTGGTTAAGCTAAGACTAATTAATCTTCCATTAACAATAAGATCTAATTTAGTCTGAGAATTAAACAAGCGCCCGCGCGCACTTCCAGTTGTATCGGAGAGTATGACGTCAGGGTTTGGGTATGAGGGTGCAGAAGGTTCTTTGACTTCTCTACGTATCCACGGATGGAGTCGTTTTGCCTGACGTCACCCAAAGAGTTAATCGCATCGGGCCATACAGACACTTAAGCGGGAAATATCTGTTGAATAAAACGCGAACCACGCATTAAAAGGGAGTGTGGCCTTTTGCTTATTTATTGATTAGCCAAGGTATTCATTAGATTACAGATTTTTCAAGCTTTGCCGAAGGTAGCGTGACTAGCGGGTCGCAAGTCACCATCTTCCTCCTGCCCCAGATCTCGCGTGGCGGTTAGCGAGACCTGGAGAATCGGCTCCGTGCCGGACACTTAGCTCTTGAGAGAGATACCACGGAGGGGAAGCCAGTTCTCTCGTGCATGCAGCGTTATTTGGAAGGAGTATTGATTGCATGCAGGGGAAATCCCACCTAAGCTATCTTGGCGAAGGTTCCTGTACCCCGATCTTGAAGGCTGACTTTAAGTTGTACGATTGCGTTGTGAAGGGAAATGTATATATGCAGCTCAGTTGAGGGTACAGCGGCTGCTGCTGTAGCCAGGTGTTCCAGGTTATCTTTTAAAAAAATCGATAACAACAGTTCTGCTTAACTATTTACAAAACCGCGGCATTAGGGTGAGGCGCTACTTTCATTTTACGCTGGCAATGGTTCTGATGTGGAGAAACCTGGCCAAAAGACCGATTTGAGCGGAACAGCTGACATCTCGAAAACTGGTTAAAGGTTTTAATGTCGAGGTGCACAGACTATTTTATCGTCAGTTGCCATGGTATTAAAAAAGTAGCCAGTTTTTTTTTATAGGTAGTGTACAATTTTACACCTAAACTTTAAAAAAAAAATAATGTCTTCTTTATTAGAAATTAAATAATTTCTCAGGAAACAACCTCCTGCAACCAAAATGCAAAAGACCGCGAGATTATCGATAAAATAAACGTACCTGTACTCTTGTTGTTGTTGTTGTATATAGAAAAGTATTCATACCTTGATGATATAAGTTAATCGCTTCCCCAAAAAACGTACTGATAACTACGCCAGAAGCCATTTCGTTATCTTTTTATATTATACAACATTTTGTAAAACACCATGAAAAAAAAAAGTATAAATTATTTATTGAAAAAATATATATCGTTGTAGAGCGCCAGGTTTAGATGCATCATCAGTATTTAATAATGAGAATGCTGCTTTGCGTGTTCGAACATCCGGGAGATTATGTTAAAAATCAAGAGTAACCTCCCCTCGTAACGATCTCCTTATTTATCGCTCTCTCGAGATTTCGAATGTGGTATTTACTGCCACTCTTCTGGGAATCCTGGGAAAGCAGAGCAGCTGGGACGCTTTATTCTTACGCCATAACTGATCCATCGACCTCGGGTAGCGATCCCAGCAACGTCTCTTTGATTTCTAACTTGTTTTCCTGTGTTTCAAAACTCTCGTCCAGTTATCGGCGCCGTGAAGGAGAAATTAACTCTCGTTTAGTAACTTCTTCCATTCCTTCGAATTCTACCATAAACGTTGTTCGGCCCAATTAAGTTCGTTTTCTACGGGAATCTGACAACTTTGGGGATTTAGCAGAGCAGTTTATGTTCATGTTGGTTATCCAGTGTCTTGTGTACTGTCCTGGTGAACATCTACCATGTTTTCGGTTCTCCAGAGCCAGTCAGTGGCAATGAAAAGGATTTGGGAAATGTAATGGATAATCTGCAGTTACGTGCACAACACCGCTCTATCATCAACAACAAAAAGAACAATCAGAGTGGTACGTGTCAAGTTGCATTATGCCCCCCCCCCTCTCTTGCAAGAAAACCTATCAATTTTTTATTCCAGTTACCTGTAATCGATGGGTTTGGCGTCTTATATGCCACTGTGTAGACGAGGCGAGGAATCAGCAGAGACTGATGTCATACTGTGGCTGTTTAAGATCGGAGCTAAGATTAGTGTTAGCGTTTGACTGTGTGCTTTTGTTAATTAGGTTCATGATTAGGAATATATGGTCTAGTTTTAAGTTAGTGTCAGAAATAGGTCTGCGGGTGGGTTAGGGTTAAAGTCACTTGCGTTATTTGCTATTAGTGTAAAGTAAAATGGCATTGATCCATCTTATTTTATTTTCATGAAACTGTGTCTATGAAAAACATTATCTTTGTATTCTTCGACAGTAGTTTGTATTAGATGTATTATGATCGATGTCGTATTCGTGCCTGCCATTTAGGAAGAGACCTTATTAGCTCCCAGAACGTGTCGACGTACATCTATTTTCAGTAATGCAAATTCTAGCCATTTAATTTCTTGGTGCACATGTACGATATTAAAGGTGGGTGCGGGCTAAAATCGCTGTTTTTAATGTTAAGGCGATCGTACCTGCCTGTGTGTCACTTCTAACATCGTATACGTAAGCAGGGCGTAGTTTTGTTCCGTCACGCCGCCGAGTATCACGTGGGAATTCGAGGGAGACCACGGCTCAACTCGAGCGGGAAGGTCGCCATTAAAACGGGAAACGGCATAATTCTGATAAAAGTCCTCTGGTGAGCCGGACTCTTGGGAAGCCCGTGAGGCGGCAGTGGAGACTCTCAAGCTGACTATCGGAGGAAACCGATACCTTTTTCTAAAAAAAATCAGACGCCGCAAACTGTTGGAAACGGGTTGGGACGACACTCAATCCCGCCATTGGCCTGCATTCCGAAAACTGAAAGAGAACGCAGAGAATCGTTGGCAGACCATTGCTAAATAATCATATCATTTAGCCGACTGCAACAATTCCAAACGCCCTTTTATTTGGTGGATCAGTATTCTACCACGGCAACGCAGCTACTTTCTTCACTTTATTTTTACTTTGTATGACAAAATGAAAAAGATTCTCGGCCGGCCCAGCTGCTCCAGGCACCGAATGCTCCATGCCATCTTCTCTCTCCCTCCGCGTGTTGTATCTTCTTGTGGGCCTTCTTCTTCATCTGTTCTTAATGCCTACTCTCCTCGACGCTCAAATACAAAGCAAAATCATCTTGACCCAGTCGTCACGAAACGAAAGAAGAGCATCCTTTTTCTTTTACAACTGGCACCTGTTTATTAAGCATTTTAATCCAGCATTTAACGCAGAAGAACTGTGTAAACTCATAATTCTCAATGGATCGGTCTCATTTATCAAGGAAAATCATAATCGAACAACCAGCCAACTTTCGGTAATTAAAGAAAATAGGATCAACCCGCTACAATGCTTATTTTCTGGGTAAATAAAAACAAGATATATGTGATTCCAGACTGGGCCCCGCGGTAACACGGCTGGGTTCTGTCTTTTTTCATTGCGAACGTTCATGTCTAAGTGGGAAGGCGACAGAATTAGGTAGGAATAATGTCACGTGACTATGTACTATCCGTTCGTCGGTCTCATTCCGCAACGCCGAATTATTCGAGTAATTTTGTTAAGTTCCGCTATTTTCAGCCATGCATGTATTGCGAATGGAACTCCATTTTTTTTTTTTTTTTTTTCAGGTAATCCTCCCTCCTATACACCAGACCCGTCCCCTCGTATACTGCTGTGTGGGCTTATATTCACACACGGGCGGGCGGTCGTTCTTGCGCTCTGCTCAGTACTTTGCTAATTCAGAAACGATAACGTAGAAGTAAACTGTATATAAACAGTTCGTCGTCGCGTGTAAGACGATCTAACTTAATACTTCGGTCTAAACGGTTCCTAGTCAAATAAACATACGTCAGCACCAGTCGGGGCCCCACTAATGCAGACGCATTTCGCAAACCGTTGGAAGCCCCTTTTCCGCGTGATCAACTTCCGAGCAATTACTGTTGTTTTTCGACCCGCTAAACGCCCCGGGTGATATACAGAATTGGGAGGGCGGGTTATACGAATCTTTGCTTTCGATAACCCGCTCTATTATTGTTATTTCTTTTATGGAACAGCGGGGAATGCTTCGCTTGATTTCGTCGGCTGTTTCCTTTCCTCGTGGCGGTGCTAGCAAGAAGCCGGCCCCATCGTGGCTCACGACACGCTTAAGAAAGGATGTAACCAAACTATAGGTAATAGGGGTACGGGTTTGTGATCGGTATTTGTTCAGATGCGATTACTAAACATGCAAGAAATATATTTGGTTAAGATTTATGGAGGCAGGTGCGACTACCAAATAAGCAGAGAGTGGCGGAAAGTTTCCGTGTGACTTTGGACAAGATTAATATCAGAATTACGCACTAAGTAATTTCTTAATATCCAAGAGGGATGCGCCTCCGTAGTATGTGCACGTTTGGCAAACTGATTTTCTTTTAACATTAAATGATTAAAAATACTTTTAAATAGAAAAAAAAAATATTGAACTTTTGAAGATTATTCTGTTGTTTTTTTTTGTTTTGTTTGTTTGTTTGTTTTTTAGTTAGGTCTTTTAGTGTTAAGGATAAAACGAGGAATTCTGTTGCCAAAAGTGAAACCTAAGCGCCCGGTCTCGTCCGACGTCTTCTCTAAGTAACACCATCAGGTCCGTCCGCTTACGCAGACTCCTCAGGCGATCTTCAGGTAGATTAAAACGAGAAACCGTTATCCTTCATTTTCGTCAGTATTTTAGTTCTTTCAACCCGCGAAGTACTTAATGCTTGAAAACCAATGTTCCATCTAAACATTTACTTTTACCAAAAGGTGTTTCGGTAGGTAAAAATGCTTTTAAAATAGAAAAAGCCACCCAACAAGATTCTCGGGGTGTAAAGCTACACAAATATTTGTTTCTTCGACCGTCACGCGGAACTGCCTCAGACTAAAGACTTCTGACCGACACGTGACTTAATGGCCGGCCCCGGACCGACACGTGACTTAATGGCTGGCTCCAAATCACTAGGATTCTGTAAAGTAGCCATTCAAACGTTTTATCTACCGCACTACTTGGTCAGGGTATCCGACCGGGATTCCATCTTGCAATACACCCAATTAAACATAACCGAGATTTAATAGAAACTTGGAAAATAGCTAAGGATTTTGCCTGTCCACGTTTACTAGGGTCGTAATTACAAATTAGCTAGGGATATCAGCAAATATTATTTTGGCAACAGAATTGTTAATTAGTGGAATAAATCATCTGCAATTGTGGTAAATAGGAGCAGTATTAATCAGTTTAAGAATTCCACTGACAGTCACGTCTTTCTTTTGGAGGAGATTCCTCGCGTGAGCCAAGATGGCTTCCTGCCTGCCTCCGTCTAACTGGCAAACTTAACTAGCCAGTGGCTTTTCCACCATCTCACCAGAGTAAGTTTAATCTAAGATTCGACGATGTCCGGTACACTTCAGCATCAATCTTAGCCGTCCCGGACCTGGCCAACGACCGACGACGACACGTAGGTATGATAAGATGTGGTTTCTCATTGGCAAAATTGTTCATCTGTGATCACTTTTAGAACAAATAAGGCAACAGGGTCTTTGTTTGTGTCTTTTTTTTTAAATTTAGATATCTGATCGCCGAAAGACATGCAGCTTTATTTTCAAACACACGCAAAAAAGGGTTTTTATCTCATTCGAAATTGTTTGTTACGTCCGGAAAACATTAAGAATTCAGGCCCTGTCACACCGACTTCTGCGAGAGTGTCTATCGTGAAAAGCTATTTACTATAGCATCATCTGCTGACTGCAGGGAAATCTGTGCTCCATTGAATCCAGCTACATATGTATTTAGTCTTATCTGATAATTTTAAAAAAAAAAAAACACAAACTAATGCTACAGTATCTCTCTCCGAGAGTTGGCTTCGCTACGTAGGCAGTAAAAAATTATCGATCTGTGCTCTTTACATTCCAGGGATTACGCATGCGTGTATCCACTTAGTGCGTCTTGCTTCCCTTCGTGCTTTATCAGTATAAATGCTAATTTATTTATCTAAGTAAATTCTGAAAAAATAAGCGCCACTCTCTCTCAAGACGCCATGGTGTCTTCCACCGGTACCGAATGTCTGAAGAACAGCTGATGAAGATTTGTAATAAAACGCTGAAGACTTTTTATCAGCCGTAAAGATTCCATCACTCCATCTTTTGGGAGGAGGGCGAGAAGGGATGCGAATCGCATCCTACTCCTCTCTCTCTCGCTAGCTCTGCTCAAAGCGCTCCTCTCCATCTCTCTCCCTCTAGGACTCTCCTCTCATCTCCCTCTCTCACTCTCTCTCTCTATCTCCTCTCATCTCTCGCTCTCTCTCTCTCTCTCTCGATCTCTCTCTCTCTCTCTCTCCATCTCTCTCTCTCCAGCTCTCTCTCCCTCTCTCGCTACTCTCTCTCTCTCTCTCCATCTCTCTCGCCATCTCTCTCTCTCTCTCTCTCCATCTCTCTCCTACCTCTCTCACTCTCTCCTTCTCTCTCGCTCTCATCTCCTCTCATCTCTATCTCTCTCCTCTCTCTCGCCATCGCATATCTCTCTCCATCTCTCTCGCTCTCTCCGCTCTTCTCTCTCTTCCTCTCTCTCTCTATCTCGCCTCTCTCTCTCTCTCTATCTCTCTATCTCTCTCTCCTCGCTCTCTCTCTCTCCATCTCTCTCTCCTCTCCATCTCTCTCTCCATTCTCTCTCTCCCATCTCTCTCCTCTCTCTCTCCATCTTCATCTCCATCTTCTCTCTCTCTCTCTCTCTCTCTCTCTCTCTCTCTCCATCTCTCTCTCTCTCCTCTCTTCTCTTTCTCTCTCTCTCATCCAACCCTGGCGTACGACGAGTGCACCCTTCTGAGAGAGTAACACTTTGATTCAATGCAATACGCTGCCTGCTCCTTAGTAAGTCGAAAACTCGAGGTGTCGTAAATTTTATCTTCACAGACAAAAGATTTCCGTCGTTCGGTGCCGCGATAACGTGCCCTGCTCAACTAAGGCGAGCCAATATTTTCTTCCTTTTTTAAATCCCAACCCCCTCCCCATATTTACCGTGGATATATGAACAGAATTTTCTAAACATTCTACCAACTGTTTAAAATGGCAGCTTTAATATTTTACTAGACTTCTGCTGATTAAACCGATCAAGTATCTGTAACACACAGCACTAATTTTGGAGCTCGGGCCATTTGTAAAATCGAAAACTATGGTAACAGGGTAGACGAGGACCTACATTAAGTTCTTTTTTCTTGGCGAATCCTCGTACCGCCTTCAGTGAACTTGACTGGGAAGATGTAGGGTCCCCCGGTGTACAAGCGAGTAGTGACCGAGGTATGTTTGGAAGCTGTTGAGCGGTGGCCCGGGTGAGAGCCAGTCAAGACCTGCGGAAACACCTCAGCATCTACCCTTCATTTCTGAATGTGGAAGGAAACATACGTGGTTGGCTGGTGAATAAAAAAACGATAAGAAACCATGTCTGGGAGGTACCGACTTTGAAGCGAACTCAGTCCCCCAGGCACAGCAGTCCAGTATGCCTTCAAATAATGGGGGCCCGATCTGCCCCTGTTTCGGCGAAAAGTCTCGTGCAAAACGTTTTTTTTTGATAATAAGAGGTTTTTTTTTAATGTTTCTAACAGTCCCATGATAATATACATGTAGCTGTATTTATTAAATTAATTATATGTGCTCTACCTCGGTAACATCCACAATTATAGGCACCTACACGAATTACCTCAAATAGATAAAAGTAGATGCCGTGTCACACCCGCCTTTCCACCAACGGGTAGCCACGTGAACCTTAACAGTTTGAGCAGCAGCTGTTCAATAGCTCTCTGTAGCGTTTGCTCTGTCTGTCATTTGTCATTTTACCAAATAAACTATTGCAAATCGCATGACTGACTGACACAGGGAACCACAGAATCATTTTCATGTAACATGCCATAGCTAATTCCAGGAAAATGCCAATTAAAGACAAAGTAAATTTTGGTCTAGTGTTAGCTGCTGTTAGGGAAAGTGTCGTTTTTTATTTAAAAAAAAAAAAATATTTTAACAAAATATTATATTTCCTGTCCAATTTCCTATTAGTAAAGTAAACCTTTAAATCCAGTGTCCACAGGCATTAAAGATTCTATTCTGATTAGTGCAATTTTTTTTTCCTTCCCACCCGGTTCCTTCTGATGCTGTGACTTTTAAAAGAGCGACCTGAAAGCTTTAAACTAAGTAATCCACCGAACATCCAGATTTTAGAAATGCGATCAAAGTTCGTTAACCTTTGACCTCCAATGTGCGAGTAATAATTGGCATAATTATTCCAATTAGTTTATTGGTGTAATCTTGACGGTCTTTACAGTATGACTTCTCCGCCAAGTTTCTTTGTTAGCTGCCATTCCTAAAGCAGCTGAAAAAAAACGAACTTCTGCTAGAATCGGTGGGGGAGGACCTGGCGATGCGTCACTGAGCTCTCGCTGGACAGTAAAGATCAATTACTCGCCTCCTGATTATCTTCAGTTATGTTTTTCATCTTGTAGCTCTTCCCTCTTTGATCTTTCTTTTTTTATTTTTTTATTTATAAGAATTCGTCAACCCATTCATCGGCCAGAACCCCCATAGTTCGTTTCCTTTTAAATAATAAATATTATTAAAAGATGCGTTGATATTTGAATAGAGGGCCAATGCATTTGCGGTCCATTCGTTATTTCCATAATTCCCTCCGACGACGAGAAGTGGAAATGCTACTGTCCTGATGTGTTCTCGGAAGGCTCTCCAATGATATTCATTCTGCTTCTCACGAGACAAACATAAACTAAGGTTCAGAAGCTGGTTTCATCGTTCAGGTTTCCATAGCTACGATGTTGTTAAACTAAATGATATAAAACGCCGGAGATCTGAGTTACAGCGAGGACTTAGACCGTTAAATGCAGATCTAATGGGCGTTAAGTTCTTTAACTACTGCTTGCAATCTGTAAGGTCACCTTAAAATTACTCGGTTCGACTTAAGAATTTTAAGTATTTCAGCTTTAAGTTCGGTCTTCGAGGAGCGAAATTCGCGACGCGCTTCAATTATTTTGCTTTCGTCCAACCCGACATCGCACTACAGCTTTAAGAAAAAAAGAGAGACGAAATCGACCTTTAAGATGCTGTCGAATATTAACTCTCCGCATACCACCAGCCTAAAGCCAACGGTACTTGTGTACAACTGGCTGTATGCTCGTAATGCAAAACACCCGAGGTTACAGCAATATTCGCACAACCCTGAAGAGTGATGAGATGCTCCCTTGCCACACAGTCAAAGAACGTGTATGGAGGGCTGGTTTTAACTCAAGATTCTCGACGAAGAGAAGATAGGTAAAGATAATACCTGACATAAGCAACCGGCCTGGCGTGGCAATGGCGTGGTGTCGAATATGGAAAAGTCTCTTTGACGCGCAAATATCCGTATAGAAATCCGATCGCTTACTTCCCATGTCAGTGACAATAGATAAATGCAGGTAGACAGGTGTTCTCGATAGGTTCCTAAATTTCGCGAATGAAAAGCTATCGAGAAACTGTTAATATATTTGTTTGGAAAAAATTAAAACTTGAGAAGAGACGGAAACTCTCCGGTTTTTTGGTGATTTGTTTAAAACGTTGACCGATCACGGGTCAGAAGCTAATTGGAAAAACGGTATTAATGCTGGAGGTATGAATAAAAACTGGTACACACAGGCAGCTATTAGTATTTTGCTTTCTTCAAATAGATAACCGAGATACATTTAAGACAAATTCTAAATCACGAAAGAGAACTAAGAGTCTTACTGCTGATCAGTGTATTGTCAGTCTGCATCCAACAAATACAACATTCCGTTTTATCCAACTATTTTCAATCTTGTACTTCATATAATTTGACTATTTGCTAACAAAGGTAAACAACCTTCCATCAACAAACAGATAATAGAATAGGAAATTCGCTAGAGTGATTCTTAGAATTAACTAAACTAATCGCTTCTACAAAACCATTCGCAAAAGAAAATAACTATTTATCAGGCTTAATGCAACCTGGAATTCTTTTCTCTGGGTGTTGAGAAGGGAATTCTGATAAAGTTCTCAACTTTTGGTAGCCGCTAACCTGTATTTTTCAAAAGTCGATATATATATATATTTATTCTTGTTCTTTTACCGCATTTCTTCCCGGTAACCAAATTGCAAAACTCCACCAGACCTACACAGCGGCTAGTTCTCATTATCGGCACTGGACACTGTGTAGAATTATCAGGAAAGTAGACGTTAAGAGCGAATTAGTCGAACCGACCGTTACTTGGTGGCGCGGCTTAATTCCCACAGACGACGATATTTATGCCTCGCGATTTTCAACCGTTTAATGGCTTCTCCCCACCCCGGTCCACGTGAAGTACTTATTCACGGGCGCTGGCTTTATTGACTAATATATATATATATTTTAAGGAACGACAGGTGACGGTCGATACTACGACCGGCCGATCAGGACGGGGGGGGGGGGATCTCTCAGAACAGAAGGTCCAAAACTTCGGCGAACAGAAAGAACCGCCGCGACGGTTGTATCTCAGAAGAGGAGCAAACACCCAGCAACTGAATCCGTCGGCGTGTTTCAAGACGACGAGACAGCGAGACGTTTCTATTTCGCCCCCCCAAATTTAAATAAGCAAAGCTTTTTAAATCTCTTTAAAAATTCCGGTTCTTGCTGTTGGTGCCAGGAAAGCCACCGCTGTTGGAAATCAGGAATAATCCTCGCGGTAGAAATTTGCCAACGTGACTTCGTTTATCGGTTGGCAAATTATTACATGCAATTCTGCAGTTTTCGTTATCTTTTATTGAGCTGCATAAAAACCAATCTTCCATCGCTTGTAGATCCACTATTAAAGCTCCTGACTGGAAATCATCTCCACGGATTCTTCTTCTTCCTCCTCTTCTTCTTCTTTTTGTGATAAAACTAAATTCTTGCATTGGTTTATAAAACCGTCGAAATCGCCGTTAAAATCGTTATTATACTTCCATCCATCTTATTTAAAATCTTATCTGGGAATATTTTGAGCGCTTTCGATGCCCGCTACCGAATGGGCTGGATGGAAAACGTTCGTCATCTCGGAAGTGCGCGGTTTCCTCTATCAGCGGGAACTCGAAGAATCCAGTGAGGAATCGGTTTTAATAAAATATCGTTATTACGTTTTCTAGAATTGCATTTAACTTTTACATTAAAGGAAAGGGAATAAGGGCTAATGCAGTAGAGGGATTTCTAAAGAGTTTTCTGGACCCTAGAAATATATGCAAATGTTTGGAGGAAATCAGACAAAAATCAATTTCCACGAGTTAGAAATCTACCAAGAATTTGCAGCTTCAACAGATTATTTGCAATGTGTTTAGATTTGACTCCTGCTTTTGGTCGTTTTGCTACATTTGATATTAGCTGCACCACACGGCTTAATGTCGCATTTGGAATCTAATGTATTTATGGAAACTACATTAATATGTATTGCACAATCACAGACCTGCTCTCTCGATTGTTCCGGTAAAGGATTCCGGTGCTGTTTATCATGAAACCTAATTCTATTTACATCCTGGAAGAATTGATAACCGAGTTATGGATGTTTTGGGAAAAAAAAAATACAAATCCATTTACAGGCATAAAATAGAATGTGGACACAAACTCATATCCATAAAGGAGAATTGGGAAGAATTTAAGTTTGCAGAAGAACCAAGTTAGGTATTTATTCCCCTACTGGATGTTGAGAGATCGTGTTCTACTGCTTATTTCAAATGACGGGCAAGTGAGAAAATTCAGTTACATTGCACCCAGACTAACAGCAGGTGAGCTTATTGTTTGTTGATTGGCATGGACACTAAATAAAGCTATTTTCTTTTTCTTTCAAAAAATATATATATAGAAGAATAAAGACAGAACAAGGCACCGTTCTCTGTAATTTGTCGCTTTCACTAAAGAATGGTTTTGGTTTCTAAAAATAAATACATTAGGTTTTGTAAGATAGTTTAATATCTGTGGTAAGCTTCACTTTAACATTAAAAGCATTTTTCTTTTGCTCAGTGCCATGCGTCATTTTTTTAAAAAAAATATAGAGCCCACCCTGTTAAAATAGTTTTATCATCTTAGGTGAGTTTGTGTGGGCCATTCGTCTGACTTTGAGTAGTGATTAACTCCATTTCGAATTAAGCTAACGAAATTAAAGCTATTTCTGCGAAGCTTGTAAACCGCGGATAATAAATCATTTGGCGATGGCGAAAAATGAACTCCTGCGTCATGTCAGGGTAGCGAAAGAAGCCATTAAAACGTAAACGTAGCTTCTTTATCTAATCTCAATTAACAGACTGCCAAAAAAGGTTGGAACCCTCATTTTAAGCGAAGTCTTTAAAAGTGTTCCCCCATGCACACTTCCCCCCAATTCTGGCTGGATACCCATATCTCGCGAGTTTTCCCCCTTAGCGCCAAGGTTTCATCGATTTGAGCAGTTTAGCTGATCTCAGAGTTCGATCCCCAAGAATATTGCCTTCTTCTATATTTCCGAAAGAACATTGAAATTATGGTCTAAATTAAAACCTGGCGAGTGGACAGAAGAAAAGAAGCCACCTTAATGACAAAACAGATTATCTACCTTTTTCCACTTATAGAATTTAAAAAAAATCCATGGTAATAACTGACGCCAAAGAATGATCCAGAATGTATATACCAAAGTTTGAAGTATTTGGGAGATATTCGAAATAAAACACATTTCTAAACTGACCACACTTACATAGGAAGCGAACAGTGATTTAAAAGAAAACTTATCTTGATTTTTGTAAACTAAGTTTTCAGCAAGACAACATAACTTCGAGTATTTTCTCTCGGTCCCGTTAATAGTCTAGGCGTGGAAAATTATAAATGTTCAGATATCACGAAATGTACCGATCAAAAACTAGTGGCACTTTATCTGAATCAAAGTGCTAATTAATTCTACAATCTCGGTTGTGACTCCTAGCAAATGGGAAAACGACATCAACGCCAGCTCTGTAAATTCTAGTAATTTCAATATCTCGAAGATTTTTTTAAAGATCAAATACCAAATTTGGATTTTATTGGTACGCCTATCGTTCACTCCAACGGCAGATCACAAGTATATTGTTTTTCTTTAAAGTTTAGAGTTTTTGGATTACTTCTAGATGGGAAAAAAACCCACACTCTTTATTCTGGCTTTCGCCAGAAGCATCCAGAACAATGAGATATCAAGAACGAGGTTGTAGGTGACAAGGAAACTAGAGCTCTACATTTTCAGATGTGGCAGGAAATTATGCCAAAAAGGTTCGCCAAGCTGAGTCTTTACTACGGGACGCGAACTCGAACGCTAGACGTCGTATTTCAGTAGACCAACCGCTGACTGCAAGTTAAGGTATTTACGGATATTTTCACTGTCGGTGCTCCACAAGAACTTTGTTAATATTTCTTCACCTAAATAATCTAGTTTTATCGATGTTTTGGCGTGCATTTCCTTTTGCCGTCGTTATGGGTATTAGCCCTGATTACTGTTGACAGAAGTTATCCCTTTCACCGATTTAGTTGTCTGGAATATATTTGTGTGGGAGACGTGATTTAACCCCCCCCCGACTCGTTTAACTGGCCAAGGTGAGTGAGTCTGCTGGATAATATGGCTGGGCAACTAAGGTAAACTCTGTAACCATAGAGGCCTAGACAAATTGTGCTTGTGCTCCTTGTAACATACCATTTCTTTGGTTGTTGCCACACCCTGAATAATTAATGTATTGACTAGCATGTAATATATAAATATATATATATATCGTACGAAATGTCGGATATGTTTAGCAACAATGTCACCCGTGCAGGAGGAAAGCACCTAATATTTCTTATTTAATATAAAAAACAAACACGTAAGTTAAAAAAATCCCTTTTGTAATCTTTTAACTATTATATATAATTCGTAAGGAGATATATAAAGAAAGTCAACAATTCTTGTGGCCGTTTGTAATAGATGCTACTGAGTTTACTTACCTGTTAAATATGGCATTTCGCCGAAGGTAAAGTGATGCCCTGATCTTTACGGGATTCGATGGAATTCAACCCAGATTTTCCTCACAATATCTGCATCTGATGATGTTCTCCCTGATCAAAAACATTCGTATGAACTGCTAGCACAAAACCGTAGCCTGTCGTCTTACCTGTCAAGGTTCATAATAAGTTAACCTTTCATTGATTTTTTAAAAAATTATTTTCCAAATCCACAGTAAAAAAGATAAGACTTATTTTAAGAATCTAACCGTGGCAAAAGATGTTATTTCCCAGTTACAGTTCTTTTTACATTTCCTATTTTGGTATTACTGACTTTTATTTAACTCTCTCAGCACCCAGTTCTAACCTAATACGCGTGTTATTTTGTATTGAGTATGTAAGTTAACACCTGAAATGTCCTGAGGGGAAAAAAAGGCTTTAATGCTGGGGCTACACTATTTACAGAAGTGAATTTTAGAAAGAAAAAAAAAACATTGTATTAATTATTTTTAGCTAAAACGTTTGTTTATAACATAAATGACAAAGTCGCTATGCAAATTTTTCCTTCAAATATAAAAAGTCGGTACCCCTTTAAAGGAGACATCTGTCATTAAAAAGGTTTGATTTACCCTATATCTAAAATCCTTTATTTCTGAAATTACTTACAAGAGAAATCCATTGAATTCAGATTTTCAGTTTGTTCGAAATGTGTCTGATGGGCAGAGCAATGAATATCTAGCTCTCCTGTTATAAAAAAGCACTTTGTGGCGTAATAGTTGTGCATAGTGCTCTGTATGAGTTTTGACGTCATTACTTCCTGTGCTTTCACTTTAAATAGCTCAAAAACTCAAGATGGCGCTGCCGTTTGTTAATTTGTAGATGTGGAAACTAAATGGCTAGTTCGGCCATTTCCTACTGCCTTGTTAGTAAAACCAACTAAAGAACCGAAATTGTGGTCATGTCTCCCTGTCATCATCAGGATGTAGTCATGGCAGAACACAGTTATGTGGGTACAGTGATTTTAGTTTGCGATAAATGTTTTTTTGCATTTTCGATACTACAAATGTCCGCAACTTCTTGATTATCGCGTTTTTAGTACTTTGGCATTGCCAACGAAGCATTAATACTGGTGCTGTGCGTTAAAGCTGCATGGACCTCAGAATTTCTTTTAAAATTACGTTTTCACTTTAATTAGAAAGTGAAAAGCTCAACCGACGCCTTCACCTGAGCTGATGCAGATTTTCTGGAAAAAAAAAAAAGAAGAGCTTTTTATTGCAGTATTCTCTGTCTCAGAGGTTGTTTTCAAATCCGAGTGCGTTTCTATAGCAGAAGATATTTGCTGTTTACTCGCCAGATGATGATGTTTAAAATTTGATCGCAGTTTTAATATATACCCTGTTTTCGGACAGTTAAATGTTAATGGTGGCATACATCCGTTGTGACCTAAGTCTGCGTTTGCGTCACCCGAAGCCACAAATAGATATGGTATTTCGTTATCAGGTTTCTTGTCAATCACTTAGCAACATTCATCAAGTACAATGCAAGGAAAATCAATTATCGATTCCTTTTCCCTAACGACTGGTACCCTTATTTAAACTATATCGCTCTTTCTTTAATTACTTTTGAACACTTCTTTTTTTCATATGAAAGCGTACACATGTAAACGATTCTCGGACTGGTGAATTGTGGAAGTTTATGTTGCCTGCCGGGAATCATCTTCTAATCAATACATCGTCCATCGTTAATTGGCTCCTTGCATCTCTCAAACGAACAGAAACATTAGAAAGTTTAGCAAGTATGTTCGTGCAAATCTATTCTTTTTCGCTTTTGATGAAACCTTTTGAAAAGAAAATATAAGAAATTGGCAAAAGCAACATTTCTATTCTAAAGGAAAAGTAATTTCTAAAGCTTGACGAACAGTGATGAAGCTCGCTAACATGGAACGTCGGGGAAGCTCTTATACAACATATTCAGATTAGTTTTGAAATCATCATCACAGACTGAGACGTAGCTTAGTGACGCTTTTCGCATCATTCAAAATTTATCGTTTCTTACTAAGTTCCCTCAAATGTCGTGTCGATGAAATTAGCTACCAAGCGAGTTAGGGTTTTGTACAAGGCGGACAAGATCAGACAGTCAGCGAACACTTTTCTCTAACGCACTTCCCGACTTCCATTCACCGCAAGTTTCGTTGACGGGGACAAGAGCATATAATTATTTGTAGAATCAATGACGGTTCAAAGCCAGCGTGACAGGTTTAGCGAGGTCGGCCTGATGGCGTTGTGTAGTTTGAACAATTAGTTTTCCTAGTCAGCTGCTGACTGTAAACTAGAACTTGGCAGTCCAGCGGCCCGTGTGAATAGTATTTTCCGGATTCGCCTTTTTCCTCTTCAACTACGTGGACTTGCATCTAACGTTTCGGAAGAACAGCGCCTGGGAACCTGTCTACACACGCACCAAGACTGAAAACAAACCTGGTTTAGACGGAACCACCGTCGGGTGGCGCTTGACTAGCAGCTATGTCGAGGCTCACCCATCTGTGGAACGATGTCTTTGCAACTAGGATACCACACCCACGCCAGTCCGTGAGCAACAGGAACAGGTTGGAACCTTTATGGCACCTGGCGTTACATTATTCAGACGTGAATGTCAAACGATGAACCCCATGGATGTTCGTCGGCGTCACCAGCCAGTTGATGAAGTCCGTTGTTGTTGGACATAGGCCTTCCTTCCCCAGAATGTATGGGGAGTAAATGGGCCAAACTCTGCCCCGCTGGCCCAGTGCGAGTTGGCAGGGGGGGGGTAAGTGAATGCCAGCGTCCTGGAGGAGTGCTGTACAGCCGTTTCAAGCTCTTCGGCTCTCAGCAGCACGCACCTCCCACCCCACCGGGGCTCGAACCCGCAACCCTCCGGCTCACAAGCTAACTTGCTACCCGTTAGGCCACGCCGCTTTCTCTCTTGGATGTTCAATAAAGTTCAAAATCTATTTCTGCCCATTTTAACTGTGTCGCGGGTGGTTACTATACGATGATGAACGGTAAGTTTAAAGTCTTTAGACACATTTTTTTTGGTTTATTTTTGAAAAAAATTATGTAAAATTGGCTTTTACTTAGCATTGTATTATACAGTTCTATACACATATAGGCGCGCCCATAAACACAGCCCCAGCTCTATATGAGAACAAATGGACTGACACAAAAAGTTCGAAATATGCACTTTAAAAAATCTTTTCGAATAATAATAATTTTTAAAAGACACCCGCCTGCGTTGTTGAATCAGGCTGCATATTCTTCACCTACTTTTTTAACACACAAATCGGCTTCACGGTGACAAAGCGAGGTGAACAGAAAAGTATTCAAATCTCACTACCTATAACGGAGAAAATGATTTCGGTTGAAAATGAATTTCCGGGTAAAACTTCTCTTTTGCATGTTTTGGAACACTGTGCTCTTCGTCACTTTCGCCTAAGAGAAATAAAAAGCAAAGGATATTTTCAACTTTATGAAAATCAAATTACCTTGAGGTCAAAATGCATTTTTGCACCACATTTTGAGACAATTCCGATTAATAACAGACAGATGTGGTAACGTGAGTCACGCGGTTTCACGCATTGACCAATGTGGTATTAGGTCAGTTTGCATAATCATATATATATCACTGCCGGTGGATTCGATGTGACAACCAAAGAATTTTGTCAGCCTGCGTACGATAAAGTAAAGATTCAGAAAATTAGTGGGCAAGGGAAAATTAACTTGTCGTATCTGGACCGGTATAGGTGTGCGATAGAAGCGATGAACTCACCTAATAGCGCACGGGGAAACACGTTTTCCATAGTCTGTGATTATTCATATAGGAGATGATGTTGCGCGAGAAACTGAAAATGCGTCATTGTTCCAAGGCTAATATTCTGAAATCATCCAATGTGGCTACCGTTTGTGGCACTTTAACTAATTCAAGGGCAAAGGACCCCGAACAATGAAGGAAGAGTTCCTCCAGATGCTGAAAATCCTAATGCTCTTCTACTACTGGACGTTGTGAAGAGAAGAAAAGCCAGGCTGGTTTTAGCGTAAGCCACTGGAAAGAATGTAGAGTGCGTGAGTGCAGTAATTGATGCTGACAGGGCTAGTAAACCTATAACCGACGGGTACATTTTTAACCTGACATGACAATCAGAAACAGCTGACAAACTCGCACGTTAAGCGTTCAGATTACTGATTGATGACAGCACTAACGACGAGGGTTAGTGCTCGGCCGAGGAAGTCGTTGATGACTCTTAGTCGTTTTGTTGCAAGCCGGCAGCCTCCAAGAATCCGTAGCAACAACAAAAAAAAAAGACAACAACAACAACAAAAGATCGATGGAGTTTAATGGATATTTGGTAGCGAGGAATTCCTCACCGAGCCTTACGATGAGGATTTCGGAGGTAAAGAAGATACTGTGGACAGACTTGCGTTAACTATCGCTGCATTCTAAACCTTCTGGTTGATATCCAGAAATACCATTTACTGTTGCAACTGCTGAGACAAATTCAAACGGTTTTTTTCCCGTTAGATTTGCAGCTTGATTCGCCAAATTGATATCTGCTTTGGTTTTTCTCTGGAGATTTTTAAAATGCTTTATTTTTATTTTTTTTTCGAGAAGGAAAACGGAGAATGGGGCCGATTTTTGTTCGGCTTGAGTGCGAAGAAATGTCTACGGATAGAGTGATGAAAGAAAGTACACGGGGGGGACATGGAGATCAGCCCCCCCCCACCCCGTGTAAGGCGTGGCTTCGGCTTCGACCGAGCGAATGACTCAACCGATGAAACTTTGTCCATTACGTCAACCTCTCGATAGACTTTCGCCTGCATATGATATTTAATGCTGATGCTCGCGCGCAGGCAGGCAGACGCACGCCACGAATTAGGCGTGAAAGATAAAGGGCGTTGTCTCCATCCTGAAAAGGACGGTGTAACCGGTGTAGAAGATAAAGTGACGCGAAAATTGTGTAGGGTTAGGGTTACGATTGGAGACACCCTGGCTGTGCCGTTTCGAGAAGCATAATGGGTGGTGTGAGATGTTATCAAGCAAAACTGCTCGTATAATAAAGCTGGAATGGTGTCAGTCGGGCAACGAAATCGCTCACCACAGTAGGCAGCAGAGAGATTCAGATTGATGTATGGTATTCAGCTTTAAACCCAGAACCCCTGTATTGTAACCTGACCTCGTTATTTCGTTGGCTTAATCTAATATTACAGTACTGCATTCCGCGAAATCTGTTTGCAGACACACGCTTTTCCTGTTGTCGCAGTGCCTACTGTCGTCAAGCCATCATGGGTGGCCTGGACTTTTAGACAGACAGCTTATTATTTTACCTATTCACTGGTCCGTAGTTCATTTGCAACGATGAATAAGAACGGCTGCAATGACGTGCGTTCTGTGGACGTACGGGAACATTATTGGACTTCTCTTTACATTGCGCCCTATTGCTACGTTTCTGTTTAGCCGCGACGACTTCGTCAGATGTTAAATTGACGGATGGCCGTGTTATGGTTTATCGTGTTCAAAGTTCGAAGGCCAAAAGACTCTTTTCGATTATCTGGGCTTATGACTCTAACGACAGCAGTAAAATTTCTTTTTACGAGATGATGACAAAACAAACAAACAAAAAAAAGAGAATGTTGACGCGAAATTCTCGTTTTTCATCTCCGTTATTTTAAGCAAACTTTGTTATACTTCAGTGATTAATTACTTTATTAAAACCACTAACTGTTTACATCGTTCCCCCACAAAAAGAGAGAGAACGTTTGGAGTTTGGTTTAGAGAAGAAATGCTTTATTATTTATGTTGTATGTCGATTGATTTTTCGCTTTACAAGTCTCGCACAATAAGTTGAAGAATTCTTGTAAAAGGGCGAAGATAAATTAAAATAGATTCTTGATAATAAAAAAAGTAAAGACGGTTTAAGTTGCAAAATAAACTGCAAAAATCAACTCCGATTAGGTTTTTCAATTCTTTGCAAGCTTAAAAACAGATTATTGCTTGTAAGGCGAATCGATAATCTCTTTCCCTTTTCTCGGTACTTGCTTGATATTTTGCCCAAGACAACTAGAAAGGAAGACTGAGACTTCTAAAGGTCAACGTATTGAGCATCTAAATTCTCTAATATATCTACTAAAAAGGCAGTTTTTAATCAGGTTGGCTACGACGATGACGTTAGGGAGGCTTAAGCATTATTTAATATCTAAGATAAAACCATTTATCGCTTGATATCCGCATCTCTGGATAACACTACGTCATACTTTCCGTCCTGGCCCTTTTTTCCGGTAATAAGTAAGATATCGTTATCTATATATTGCCTAGTTTGATGACATGCCACGGTCTTTTCTAGTTGTAACATCAAGTGATAAATCATGTTTAGAATATTTTGAATTCTTTAATTGTATTTGAAATCTGTAGGTTCTAATGTCAGGAGACAAGCCCTCATTGTTAGTGATTTAAACTGAAAATTATGACCCCTGTCACTGATCTAAGACAAAAGTTCGCTCCTGGTGTGTTTACTGCGTTACCACTTCTATTTAACTTGATATCTAGCTTCACCATTATCTATAATAATAAATTCAATAAGGTATAAATGCTTCTTACAAATGTTCGAAACAAAAAGAAAAGAATTATAAACTTTTTTTTTAAAAAGTTATTTAAGCCAGTTCATTACCAATAATCATAAAAAGTTTTTATGTAGTTATCATCTTTGATAATTTATTTGTTGCTTACGCATAATTTAAATTATAGATCTATCGCATCTGAGTTTGTTTTAGTTGTTTCTGGTGTCATCTACTTTTACAAATGTATCATTTTACCTTCCAGCCTTGCAATCTTAATTTATATAGTTTTTTTCAGTAAAATGTGTAGCTGATCTGATCAGCTTTTCTTGTAGGTCGATCTTTTCACAGTTGATGAACATGTTTGTATTTTAACTTATATGCAAGTATCTCTGGCTTACGTGGCACACTTCCGTTTAATTTTTACTTCGGGTATATATAAATATATATATATATATATTTTTTTTTCTTCTTCTTCTTCAATTTACTCAGAATACTGATGTCTTAGCGGTAAAAATTATTCTGAATTCTGCCTCTAATTTTCCTTTAGAATTTTACCATTCAATTTAAGCTTTATTGAATCATCCCCTTTTTACTTCGGCTGTAAACGGTTTTAAGGTTGTTTATTTTCTTAATGGATTTGTATTAACTGTGGATACTTTGATCTTGTTAATGTGTAGAGGAAATAGATAGGATGCGGTAAGATAGCGTCCGAAGTTTGTTATTGAAGGCCGTGATTAACTCCGCCATTATACCGTCCTACTTTCATCTCTTATAAATTGTCGCCCATAATCGCGGAAATGCATTTGCTGCCAAACCTTTCACAATTTATCTTTTCATCACGACTTTCATTAGGAAAACTATAACAAGGAAAAATATTTTTAAAAAATTTTGTTTATAAGATTTCCTTATTTAACATTAAAAAAAACGTGTGTGTGGTGTGTGGTGTGTGTGTGTGTGTGTGTGTGTGTGTGTGGACGCCTAGAAACCCAGCCTTGATTTTTTTCCCATCAAAAACAAGAATTACGATTTATTTTAATTTGTTTGTATTAAAATTCTTTATATTATGTTGAGCCGGAAGAGCCGAGCCGAGATGAATCCAGTTTAGTTACAAACACACACGCACTCTCTGCAATCTCTCCCGGGATGACGTCTTTGCCGGCTATGGCTAAACTTCCCACCCCTCTCCCCTACTTCCGGTTCTTTTTGCAGAATAAAAATAAAAGCGTAAGCGAGGAAAAAAAAAGACTTCCGCCTCCTGGAACAATTAGCCAAAGAGCATTTTTATTTTTTTTGCATTTGAAGGCTACAGTAAAAATCGTGCCCAGACAAAATGAAAACAAATTTACAACCTTTCTTTAATTTTTTGCTACAAATACATATATATATATTTTTTTTTAAATTATAAATATAGATCTTCTCTCTTTTGGAGGTTTACAACGACGAAAATTTAATCATTTTGAATTATTTTTAACGAAATGTTTTAATGAACTTTGAGAATCGGTCAAGGCCAACAAAACACGGTTAGCCAACACAAAGAGAAGAGAAAATTACTACGCAATGTTATTTTTCAAATTTCAATAAAAGATTTTCAATATCTTGGTCATGAGAACTCGTTTGTTACCGATCTTGTCGATTTACATCTACACTTCTTTATTCCCTGTACTTTCAGTTTAGTAAAACATACCGACAGGATCACGTGTATAATTATGCATATTTATCCAATTAACTTTTCTCCAATGTAAATAACTATGTCCACGGGAAGAATCACGGTATTGAATGAATACCAGATCATTAACATTTTAATAAAGCGAGAATTGTCATCTTGGTTTCAAAATGACTGACAAAGATTTCGACACCAAGAGATGTGAGTTAAATACAACTAAATGGTCAAAAGAAAAAAAATTTTGTTTGTAATAGTCTAATTTTATAATTTATGTTCTTTCTCAAATGCTGCATTTTTTTTTTTCCTTTCGAAACTAAATTGTTCTACAATTTTTGAAGGTCAACCGCTTAGAAATCTAAGAGCGGTGCGTCACAGACTGTATAAACTAGAACTCTGTCCTCAAAACGAGGTCGCTTCTCGCGGACGTCTAAAATCACGAAGGAAAACCCATTAAAGCCGAGATGTCAGCTTGTTCTTTATGTGAAGAAACCGCGTTATTGTCTGTTCCCTCCCCGAATAGTGCTACCTACATTTATTGTAAATAAACCTTTCCAGCTTCATCCAAACATTGAATCTCAAAAGTTTGCCTACAAACGAAAAAAAAAAAAAAAATCTTCCTGGTGGTGAAGGGTTAAATTATGATATCAGTTTTAAGCATATTAAATGCAGAAAGTCTGACCAATAACTCTAAGGGAATTAGTAAAATCGAATAAATAATGAATTTAAGACATGAAATATAAATCTTAAAACACTGAAATAAAGTAAACAAACAAGCAAAATTTTTAATTTAAGAGTTAGATTATATAGATTTTAAGATCACAAATGTAAAGAACAATAAATATTTTTTTTTAAATCTTAAATAAATTAAGCAAAAAAACTACAACAAAACAAATATTATAAAGCATTTAATTAAAATAAATAGACCGATAAAAAAATATACAAACATTATTTTAGATTGCAGTGTATCACAGAAAAACCTGTTGTATAACAGGCGTACAGCCAGCCGGCTCTATATATGCATCACATTTCTTAACGATAATTTCCTGTTTGAGATGATGCAGAATACAAACTAAAGTTGCTCCATCCATCCAGCTAGTGACATTAATAAAGATAGACTAAATTCGATGCTGACCCATGAGTTTTTGGGGATGCTTGTATTCGGTTTCTGATGGAAGCCACCGCCAGAGTGGATGCCACGAATGGCAGATAACATCGTGACGCTGTTAGGGAACTGTCAAACGTAATCAGACAGATGTACGTATAGATTTATCTCCGAATCATGGGTGGTAGCTGGTGATGGCGTTTGCTTCACATGCTATTTTCGGTGTCTGGATGCTGCTTCTATTTCTCTTTTCAAAGATAATTGGTCAGTAGTTTTTTTTTTTTAACATTTACTGTAAAAAGTTTTGTTTTGTTAACTATCTGATGAAGTTGTTTAGGACGTGTGACTTAGACGCCGCACCAGGGTTTCCGAAGAGAAGCAAAAAAGGTTGTGCGGGTTTTTATTAAAACATCTCATCTAGCTTAACTGAAAGTGGTGGACAGCCCTCGTCAGCTCGCCCCACTCTGGGAAACACTCGCGGATCTGAAGCAACAAGAATGGGGTATGTGGATCTTATTTTCCTTAGTATCTAATGACAAAGCAAAATAATTAAAAGACGAGGAAATTACGTTTCCTATAAAAACATACCGTTGTGAGAAGGCATAGGACTGGAAGTAATAAACACCGTGTTTCCGGTTCCTCCCAATGTTCCAGTCTCTCGACAAGGAAGAACCCTCACCGCTCCAATCTGTTTTTTTTTTTTGTTGTTTGGAATAGAACTCACGTTTATTAGTTGACATACCGCTGGGAAACTGCCTTCCACATCATGACGCTGCCAACACTTAATGTTGTCGTCAAACGATGTAGGCGATGGTAACACTAGAGTCCGCCATCTGATAGCTGTTGAGTCGTGATTTCCTTTGAGGATACATTATTACTCCAGATTACGATATTGAACATACGTACACTTGCGCCAATTGCTGAGTTACGTGTTGATGCTTTCCTGTCGGGATTGTTACAATGTAGGCCTCATAGAACTGCTATTTAATTTCAGCCTCCTGATGATGGCGATTGGGACCACTCGTATTCTTACAGTCCCTAACGAACTCTGTTGCTTCTAAGTAGCCAGTCCGTATTCGTAGACGATGCAGTGGTATTTGCCGATCCCGACATTGCGTCTTAACGCGAGTTTGGCTAGTCCGAGGACTTTCTCCATTGATGGCCTCAGTTCTGTGACAAGATACAAGGCAACTTAGTGTAGACAGAGACGGGACGGACCTAGAGTAGGCAAATCTTTGTCTGTCCAACACGCCTATGACGCAACATCTCCGCCCTGTTCTGGTTTTAGCGCCCTCACTGACACTCGGCGGAACGGTCACGAACCGACATCCATCTTACGGCCAGTACGCGGTTCGTGCTGTCTGAGATCGAAAATCTGCAGTAGTTCTTCTAGCCCTGAACAAAACTAAAGTTTGTATAATATCGTCAAATTTCGGGTGAACTCCCGCACAATGCTAGTGATACGTGTGCCAACAAATATATAATTTCAATCGTTTTCGTTAAAAGCGTTCTCTTGGAGTGTACGATTATCGGCCGGTACTTGAGAATTCAGCAGTAGACAGCACTCGACTATAAAGAGTCTGCAATTCGATAACCTGCTGACATTTCAATCTCGTGACGAATAACTTGACGTGAAAGCCTAAATAATCGGTCATCCTTTCGCTTAAAGTGGCCCAGAATGACAAACTGTTTCATCATTTTCTTATATCGGTTTTGTTCTAATGAAACAATCTCTTTCCGCAAGTCTTCCTAAACAATACAGACATTAAACCGTTTTCCAACATCTCTTGTCTGACGTAACGTTTTTTTTTAATGGCGCCGTCAAATGCAGTAAATGACGCGTCTCTTGAAGGTACTAAAATCTATAGAATTCCATTTATTCTGGTCTCCTTAACTGATGCCGGGCGGGGTGGGTTGGGGAGAGATAAAACTGCTGTCAAATTCTCTTGGAAAGAAAAAAAGGAAGAGAACAAACGGAGGCGATGTGGGAATAGTTTAAATGCGGCTACAAAATCAGAGTAGTTAGACACAGGTTAAGGAAGGAAGGGGGGACAACCACAGGTTAAGGAAGGAAGGGGGGACAACCACAGGTTAAGGAAGGAAGGGGGGACAACCACAGGTTAAGGAAGGAGGGGGGACAACCACAGGTTAAGGAAGGATGGGGGGGACAACCACAGGTTAAGGAAGGAAGGGGGACAACCGCCTCCTGCGTCGGTGTCTGCAGCCGTCGTCACTAACCGCTGCTAAGATTGTGGAGCTAGTTTAACGCCAAAATCTGTTTAATTCTTTAGATTTGTTGCTGTTTTTTTATATACAGAAATTGAAGAAAACGGGATAATAACTTCAAACAAGAGCATGGACATTTTTTTTTCCTTTCCCTTTTTATAATCAAATAAAATATTTGTGTTTTACCGTGATATAAAACTCTTAGACTTCTGCTGATGTTCTAAGTTCTGCACACTGATTTGTCTTCTCTAGCAGATAGAATCTTCTCACCTGTTCATACCTTATTATTACTAAAACTGATTTCAGGGGTTGACTGTTTCTAAACAGCTTCGTTTTTTTAGGTTTTTTTGTCCCTTCTTTTTTCGTGCATTTAATATAGTAAATTAAACAAGCATCATACGTCCTTAGAAGTTGGTCTTCATTGAGTAACCCTGACGCTTAACTAAGAAGAAAATGTAGCTCTTAAATAGGCGAGAGATCTCATAATCAACTGTAAAAAGAATTCGCGTTTATAATACGCGCAGTTCTGATACAAGACGTCGTCTGTTTCGGGGTTGCGCCTTGGTGAAATCCTCACACTTATCTTTGCCCACCTTCACAGGTGCTCCGGCTACAAAATTTCTTTAATCGAAGGCTCAATGAGTTGGACTCGTATTATCTTTGTCCTTTCATCTGGGGTCACCTATGTAAATTGAATACATAAATTCACGAAAGAAAGGTTTATTTTTTTTAATAACACACATATAAGAACCGAATATAATAAGACAGAACGGGCTGTCTCTTACAGTTAATTAGACTTTTTTGGCAAGGAAAGCTCAGAAACGTTTCCTGGGTTGCGCCCCCAGCAGACATTTATTTTTAAACCAATGAGCTCGCAGTATATATTGTCAGCGGAGAGCTTGGTGGCTCTCGCTTCCGGCAAAACATCTCCACTGGCAGGCTTTTATTGCCATGGCTTCACAACGAACTAAATTAATGATTTCATTCTCGTTTAAACAAACTGTTCAAATATTGAGTAAGCGATCAATCTAGATGAAGAAAGCAAAGAAAAAAGTATTCTCGCAATAAAATGAAGCATTGCCCTCATCTCTGTCCTATTCCTGAGCTTATACTTGGTTAAACGTGGGTGGGGATTGATAAACATCGGCAAAGGCAAGAATTCTGCAGATGAAAATACGAAAGATTACATAAAATGACGTAGTTTCAAATACGTACTTTTGGGGTGAACAAATTCAGTTTTCTGAAACTATCTCAAGAGTCGGGTGCATAACATTCACTCTCACGGCTCTTCGGCGACACTTCATTTGCGTGCACAAGTTTTGTTAAAACCTTTATATAACGTTATCGCGGGTTATATAAAAGACTTTAAATGTCAAAGCAAGAACTGCGCTGCAGGCTGCTGTCTAAAGCACTTAGTTGCTCAGCTGATGTGTCACGGATTAGCTTAATGTGTTCTAAGACTTAGCAAACTTGAACGGTCAGTTTTTGACGGTTGACAAAAAAAATTCTTCAACAGTTTGGAACCACGAGGACTGCGACTTGCCAGGGGTTTCCATAAATGTTCGTTAAGTCCTAAATCCTCAATATAGTTTCGACCGCGAGAATCTGCACAGACCAAGTCCGGACCTCCGTAGAGATGCGAGGGGGTTTGCTCTTTCAGAAATGTTGACGTTTGTACATTTCCCTAAAAATTTGTTGCACAAAGTCATTTATCGCAGAAAAGGTTCTCAGCATTTCGCAAATCTAACGTTTTCCCATGTCCGCAAACTTATTTTTCACGGATAACAACAACAAAACAACAAAAAAAAATGTGCATTTATTCTTTTAAAAAAAAAATAGTTTGTTTAACATACAGATGCAAAAATTTGGAGTCATTCCGGTTTCCTCCCACATCTGACAAAGTGAAGAGTTTTATTCGGTAGAGTTTCGATTGCGGCCTCCCACGCTGAGATCTCATAATAAATAAAGGGAGGGAAGCAAGGAAGGCTAAAAGCTGCCGTGAGATTTTCAAACTTTCAGTAAACTTTAGAGAGTTATTTCGATTTTCAGGAAAAAGATTCTTAAGTATTATAAAAAGAAAGATAAGATCGATATGTCAATCACGAGCTGTCGACAGGAAACTCCCACACCCACTTGAATTGTGACTTCCTTTTGCGCATGCGCAGTTCGTTCTCTAAATCCAGAAGATAAAGCTGAGCACGATCTCGTGGGTATCGAATCAGAGAAAATATACTGCAACCGAGACACATTTATGCGTGGAATTTTCCAATGACGATAAACTGTACATGACGTTTACTGGGTTTTATTGCTAAAGATGAATTTTACACGACATTTACCAAAATTTATAGATAAGAAATGACATTCGCTAGAATTACCTGATAAAGGTGAGGAATTTTGCTGAACATTCCTCATAAAATAGGCAGCGAGTGGCATTCATTCACTGGCATGTACTGATAAAGGTGAACTTTATGACATTTATTAAAAATTAAATACATTTGGTTAATGTAGATATATTTCTTACACACTATTTTCCAATAATCTGTGGAACATTTAGAAATCGCTAGAACATTTTGTTGTTGTTGTTGTTGGTTTTGTTTTTTATTACTCTCCAGTCGCCTCCCGGCCCCTTTCTTACCTCACACGTCCGTCTTTACATCTCTGAACTCTCCACTGCTCTGGTGCTGGATATTTTTAAGTCTTCTCTGATATTTAATTTAATCTTGTATTTTTCTGCAAAGCTGCATTCTCTCTCTCTCTCTCTCTCTCTCTCTCTCTCTCCTCTCTCTCTCTCTCTCTCTCCTCGTCATCTCTCGATCTCTCTCCTCCTCTCTCATCTCTCTCTCTCTCTCTCTCTCTCATCTCTCTTTCTCTCTCTCTTCATCTCTCTCTCTCTCTCCATCTCTCTTCTCTCTCTCTCTCTCTCTCTCTCTCTCTCTCTCTCTCTCTCTCTCTCTCTCTCTCTCTCTCTGGATTAGTAAAACCAAAATAATGGTAACTGAATACCAGAGAAGCCGTTTGTTTTATTATTATTTTATTTGGTTGGCGGAGAGAAAGAAGAAAAAAAAACACACACAAGTTTTAAGATAAAATAATTTTAAACGGAACTAATTTACTGAGCTGCGGTTTGCGGCAGTACACCGTTCTTTGATACAGCTCTCGCCAGTGAAGAAAAAAGGAGAGCTGGTGACAATATACCGAACATCTCAAGCGTAAAACAACAAACAAACCACAGCTATTATTTTAGAGTTTCCCCACCACCTTATTACTAGTAATAAAAATAGCTGGTAAAATACGTTTCGGGAAAAATCATTTCCTGCTACCATCATCAGAGTTTGGATCCGATGAGGACTGATCTTGTTGTGCAAACGTTTGGACTAATTTGATCTGCAACTGATATTTTCACACCTGCCAGCTGCACCGGAGGTTCTTGTTACCCGTTAGGCCTGGCTCAGCAACACTAGCTCGGGACTAATACTGATAACCAACGAAATTAGGGTTTATTAGATATAAGATGGTGGCACACATAGTGCCAAAAAGAGGCTGAAGGAAGCATAAATCTTCGCCCTCGTTTTTTTTCTTTCTAACGTATAAAAGAGTCACAATAACAGTTCCCCTAAAAGTCCCAAATTTACCGAACGAACATTACAGAAGAAAAGCGGCTGTTGTTTGGATGGGTTTTGTACCGAAGATCCTCACTCCGGCCCCGATCGGTAAGTTAAGGTGGGTGACCAGTCCTGGGGTCCGTTCCTCAGCATAGTACAAATAAAAGGTGGGTTTCACTTTATTGCTCCTCTCTGTCGACTTATTTGGCTTTCTTCTAAAATATTCACGGTTTATAGTCTGATCCTGTTAATGTCGGTCAGCCGGGCTATCTCTAATTTGAAACGGTGGATTACAGTGGGTCACCTGACTTCCAGAAATGTGTAGCAGCCATTTGGTTTCAATCCGTATCTTGTGCTATGTAACGTTGATCACTAAGCACTAAATAATTCCGTAGAGCAACTTGAATGGTGTACTTCTGAGTAGCCGGACATGTCTGAGAAGTTATCGGTGTAGGTTTCGGAAACATTCTTTGAATACTCGAGTGTCTGCGCATTGTTTTAGGCTGGATTATGTTGGGTTCTTTTCAGCAGCTCATCTGTATAACTATCGGTGTAATTCTGATGTGTGATTGATTCTTATTATATATGCGATCGCTAATTTTGTTATCAGGGAGTTGATGGAAACGGTCGAACAGTCGGCATTCTGTTAAGCATCTTTCAGTGTAGTTAACACTGGTTTAGAGCAAGAATCGCTAAGGAAGGAAATAAATAACTCAGCTAAAAGAAATAAGAAAGAGGTGATAGCTTTTTCACGGTCTGGATATCAGATGTCGACGTGCAGAGAATCGCTCCGTGCAAGTCTATGTGGCAAAACTTTAAAAAGCCGTCGAAGACGGTGCCAGTAATTACATTCGCACGCGTTCACCATTACGATCTCATTCCAGCTGATCGACTGTCTGCCCGCCAAACTCCGCCTCTCTGCTGACCGTTGTTCTTTCTTCTCTTAAAAAGGAGCGAATATTTCTCTTCGAACCCTCCCCGTTACTGCTCCCCCGACTGGCGAAGAAGCTTAGCATACTATTTTAGGATTAAATCGGAATTACCATAGCGCCAGACAGGGAGAGGGGTGGGGAGTGGGAGCAGTTCTTGACCGAATAGTTTTAAGATTTTGGAAAGAGAACATCTCTCACGAACGATGTAGGATACCATGGTGCCCACCCAGGAGGGTCGGGGTTAGACCGCCCTACAATTGGCTGTAGTTGCCCGTGGTCTCTCTTCGGTGTCAAGCCGATGGTGAGCCCTCGATTGATTACACCGTGGAACAAAGTTTTCCGCATAAACAAAAATAGGTGATTTTGGTCGAATCGTAGGGGCTGAGTTCGAAAATGCACCTTAAAACATTGCATCGCATCTAGATCTTTTGTTATTGTGATATGCATATAGGCGTCTGAGTGCAAACAGCTGTAGAAATTCAAGGAGTGAATCGACGGAGCTGAAATTTGGTGAACAGATGGCAGGACGGATTCTCAGTCGAGTTCTATATCTGTTTCAGGATGAACTGGCCCAGTTCTGGACTAGTCAACCTGGGACATCGGATGTAAGAGACTCAGATGTAAGAGACCAGTTTTCCAGGTCCAATCAAGGCAAAATATGTTGATATAAACTCGGATGTAAGGGGCTTGTCGAATGAATGTGTATTTACAACATAATTGAGGACAATAAACTAGTCAGTATCTATCACATGACAGATTCTTTGCCCCTTACCATGGCATCCAGACAAGGTTGTGCGAATAATCCAAATAGTTTTTGTTATGTTTGCGGCAAATTTACCAAAAAATCACGTCAGAGAAGAATTACAGATCTGGTCAAAGTTGCATACCATTCTTACTTCAAAGTCAAACTTGGAGACCAGGACAAAAGTTGGGCGCCTCATATAAATTGCAATACTTGCTATTCTGGTCTCACAAAATGGATGAAAGGCACTGGAAAAATGCCCTTTGCAATTCCAATGGTTTGGAGAGAACCTAAGGATCACTCAACAGACTGTTACTTTTGTATGACAAAGATATCTGGGTATTCAACAAAGAACAAGCACAAAATAGAATACCCCGACACCCACTCTGCTATAAAGCCTGCTCCTCACAGTGATGAGCTACCTGTTCCAATACCACATCCTAACTATGAAGATATTCTTGAAGTTGGCAGTAATTCAGAACCGGAAAACAGGAAGTAGTCATCTGACAGTGATTACAACCCTGATAAGAAGATCCACATTTGATAACACAATCTGAACTCAATGACTTGATTCGTGATCTAAAACTAACAAGGATAATTCAGAATTGCTTGGTTCAAGGCTGCGGCAATGGAACTTGTTAGTACCTGGCACACTGATCTCAGTTTACAGGAATCGTGGTGAAAAACAGGCCAGCTTTTTTTGAAACCAAGGACAATCTTTGCTATTGTACAGATATCAATGGTTTGATGAATGAGCTGGGTTATTATCATAATTCGGATGACCGGCAGCTGTTTATTGGTTCTTCAAAGCTCAGTCTCAAGGCAGTTTTGCTGCACAATGGCAATATTAATCCATCTGTCCCAGTGGCCCATGCAACTGGTATGAAAGAGTCATACAAATCCATGGAAACTATACTCAATTCCATCAAATACAGTGAACACAATTGGAACATATGTGGGGATTTAAAAGTGATTGGCTTACTTACTGGAATGCAAAGTGGTTTTACAAAGTATTGCTGCTTCCTTTGTCTGTGGGATAGCAGACCCACTCAGCGGCATTACCAAAAGAAAGAATGGCCAAGAAGAGAAAGATATGTACCTGGTGGCAGTGTAATGCACCAACCATTGTTAGCCCCTGAAAATATTCTTTTACGACCACTGCACATCAAATTATGTCTAATGAAGAATTTTGTTAAGGGTATGAACAAGGAAGGTGATGGGTTTAAGTACCTCAGAACAAAATTTCCAAAACTGAGTGATGCCAAACTGAAAGAAGGGATTTTCATTGGGCCTCAAATCAGAAAAACTCTTGATGATCCAGAGTTTGAGAAGCAGTTGTCACTGGTCTCTTAGGCAATAAGAAGAGAGAAAACTATATAGAGCTGATCACCAAACTTATTGAAGATTACCATGTGATGGGTTGCCACATGTCACTTAAAATGCATTTTTTATATTTACACTTGGACTTCTTTCCCCAGAATATGGGAAGCGTTAGTGATGAAAACAGAGAACATTTTCATCGGGAAATTTCCTACATGGGGCAGCGATATTAGGGCAGATATAATTCAGCTATGATGGGAGATTTTTGTTGGTTTCTTCAGAGAGAATCGAGTGCAAGATACAAGAGACAATCACGTAGTACAACACATTTCAAACAGGAGAAAGCTTCTGAATAAGCTGATGCCGGAAGTGATCGAACCATTCATGACAATGTACGAAAATTTCTCACTGAAAAGTAGTATAAAATCTTGACTTTTACTGAGTGGGACATATTATGAAAATCTTTGAGGTATTTATCCCTTAAACTATTTAACTTGCAATAACAAAAGATCTAGACGTGCTAGAGAAAAACGGATGGTACCACTGAAATCAGCATGTAAAAATTAACCCGAATGTGGAAAACAAAAGGTTTAAATTTGTTGCATAGTGTTATTGGTTATTTAAGTAACGCTTCAACAATGGTCAGGATCAATCAGTTCATTCCACCGAGACGAAGTGCCCTCTTTAACATCACTTTAATGTCTGACAGGGAGAACCAAAAGACCGCCTTTACATGGTATTTGTGCGTCGTTGTGTAGGAATGACAGGGTAGCGTAAGCAGCAGCACAGAGAAATGCTCTTTGTTCTTTTTGTCGGTTTCTAAAGTTGAACTTCGGTTAGAGGTTTTAACCATCATTTTAAGAGACTTTGTGTTTGTCGCTGTTCAGTCCTTGCAGTAGAGCTGTAGAGTGTGAGCGAGGGTTGGCGTACATCAGGCCCACGGGAAAATATGCTTAGAGAAGACAGGAGATCCTGTGATGTAGTTTTCGAAGCCATTAAATACTGAACCCCAAGCGCCTTCATTTGAATGAATACCTGCAAATGCTCGCGAGTGCTGTGGGGCGATATTCGACGATGCACAGGTGCCTCTACCGGTTTTACACAAGTAATCCACCTTCGGCCATTTTTGTCCCTCCAAAAAGATACAGTTGTACCTCCCGGGGACACAGCAAGACGTTAAGGACGAATTAATTTCCAAATTAAAAACATCCACTGTTTTAAAATTTGATGTCTCTGTTCTAAGGCGTTTCAGAATACATTTAAAGACAGGGCGCAAAACAATTAAAACATCGGCTACATCGGTTTAACACAATAAGTTAAATGAAAAGGTGAATATCTTTTTAGGTCGAATGTAATATATATATATGACTTCTCAACTATACAGTTCTGAAGTTATGTTCTTTCCTTTATCCTTTGTTACCTAAGCTAATTTCCTGAACCACAGCTCGTACTTTCTTTGCCTTCCAGTTACCGCGCTGTGATCGTGCGGACAGTGGGTGGGCTATGAATCCCCAAACATCTCTTTTATACTATTTTCTTTGATGAGGAAGGTTTCGGTAAATAAACCGAAGCGCAGCGTTCAGAACTGTCTTTCTTTTAAGGAAGAAGACAATAGAAATGAGAAAAGGGATCGTCGATAAACCCCTTGGCTTTTCTATTCCAACGCTAAGATTTTTTTTCATGCACGGGAAGGTCTACGCTTCACTTTCACTTTATGATGAAGGTCACGTGATTTCTAACGATCGCCCTGTCCATAGTAGTTATCTTCAGAACTTCTAAAATTTGATTGCACGGCATTGGTTTTATATGATCCTTCTAGGGAAACGAGACCACTGCAGCTCGCATAATTGTTCGCATTGAGTTACGTTATATTCGATAAATAATGTGATTCTGCTACACTATCTCACGTCGAGTAGAGCCGACCCCTCTCTTGTGGGCGGAAGCATTCATGTCGAATATATAGGACAAAAATGTGCTTCGTCAAGTTTTGACACAATGTTGTGATGTTTAACTTCGTAATACATTTGGTTTATGGCTTTTTATTTTAAAACGAACTATAGTCTTGAATTAATAACTTTTGAAAAGTTATTCTACTTTCAGTATATTCGCCATTAATCTCTACTAATTGATGCCAAGCACGTGATTTAATACCGCGGTTACTTGTTTTTGGTTTGAACGCTATTAATCTTCAAATGTATAATTTATTTAATCAAACAGGTAAAAACATCAACCATTGAAAGAAAAGTCTGAAACAATCTTCATTACTTCATTAAACTCGATTTTCCGTATCTGCTTCCTGATGGCCCCTATGCTGTGGCTAAAACTATTCGGGAGCTCGTTTGGTTCAAAATGGATTCCGAACGCCGAATCAAGGGTTACTTGAAAAGTCTCGAGAATCGGAGATATTTTGTGATGACAACAGGTTGCGATTACGAGTAGGTCTGTCTTTCGTGTTGCCTGTAGAGAGATACAAGACTACCAAGGGTGGGCACATGAACAGCCGTGCGGTTGATTTATCGGAAGTCGGAGTCAGCGCTTTTTCCAGTCGGGACATCTTGACGTGCAGTTGATTGACTCGAGATCTCTTCCTACCCGATAACATCATCAGATACCGCTACACTCGTCCTGATCGCTGCTATGTGTCATTTAATTTTTAAAAAAACGTATTGACAACCGTATTTTCTGGAGACATTTGTATAAACGTTGATGCCTCTTAGTAAACCTGAATTTAAAAAAAGACTTCCGTAACAGATTCCGACCATCAAAAGTACACTCTTTCTGCGATGATGAATATCATATTTAAAATATCTTAATGTACTTATTTGTAGATTGCAAGTCAGTGTTTTAACCTCAATAAGTCTACACATCTTTTCAATTATTGATGCAGATCAGATGTTCAGTCATATATAACGAACCATTTTCTCGTCTAAATACAAAATGACACTTTCTCGTACAACAAAATGTTTACTTCCTCCTAATCGGATCTACCTGTTTAATGACACGTGACTGTCAAATATCTTGTGCCTAAATGTTTGAATTTTAAAAAACAAAATATCTACAACCCGAGAACGGAATTCTCCTAACCAATTACACCTCATTGTTGTCTTTCTCCGGTTTCTTCTTCGCAGTATGGGCCGGATGAACAGAGAAGAATTCTTCTGTACCGGTTTTTCCCCCCTTGTCGCTGTCCCCCACTCTTTTAATTTTTTTCCTCCTTTTAGCCCCAAGCGGCAGAACATCTGTATTCAGCACATTTCCGGCGAGATATCTGTAACACAGTATTATCAGAGTTGTGCGATCAGTTTCCACTCTTCTTAATTTCGAAACGATAAACAAAATTTCTTCCAACCAATTTCACACGCACCACGTCTACTTAATCTCTTTCCTTTTTTTGCCCGAAATCCCAAGGAAAGTGAATATACCAATTTCAAAGTAGATTCAATCTATTCTGCGAGTCCGTTTTCTGGATGCCACCAAAATTACTTTCCTTGTGTCAAGAGCTCGCCCTGCAGGCACAATGAGAAAATATAGAAACAAGAAGACCAGTCATTGTATTCCGGTATGTCAGAAGAAAGAACGGTGGTCTCTAGGAATTCTCATATTGTTGGCGAACCGCTTTTTTTTTTCTTTTACAGCTGTGAATTTTTGGAATACAGTTTTTGTTTGTTCTTGTTTTTTTTTAAAATTTATTTCAGGTTTTATCGCCTGAAGCATTCGATGTCTTGTTGAAAAGTCGCAAGTCAAATTTGTTCGGTCTCTTCAGCAAGAAGATGAAAGAGCGCAATTAGCAGGTAAGGATGAATCATAACGCTGTGATAGTTCATTGCCTGGCATTCAACTTCTATACTTTTACATGTGATGGCGACAAGCGATACAGATCGTATTAGATGTGCGAAGGCGACTGAATATTTTTTTGTTGCTGCAAAAACGATGTAGAAAATTGAGAAAAAATCCGAGTAGCGAGTAATCGCTTCTCGCCAAAGTTATTCTATTTACGAGAGAAAGGTTTATATTATTGAATGTTTAGTTCATTCGGTTGAGGAAGAAGATTGTTACGGATGCGTTTTTTTTAACTTACGCTAGCAACCGATGTTACAACTTTACGAATGGTTACAAGTCCGCGGAAAGCTATCGTAGCGTCTGTCACCTACACCGACAACCGACCGACTTTAACTTTGTTTGTTTATGCTTCAACTGCTGACCACTACTAGTTATTTATTTCATTTATTCACTTTTTATACCTAAAGCAGAATTTTCCAATTCAGCCAGTTTATAATTATGTCCATTAGTAATTTCGCTTAATGAAGATAAATTTTATTAAAAAAATTTTTTAAAAAAAAAATGTTCTTTACAGAGATTTTTAAAAATCCAAAAATCTGTCTTTAAATTGAATTAGAAAGAAAATGATCATCTTTCGTACTTAATTCCATGTAAATACCCTGTAAAGGCGGACTATGGCAGTAATTAAAAAATAGTTAAATATAATATTGGTACAGGGTTTGTTTACTCGTTTGGCGGAAACTCGTACTTATTGTATCTTTAATGATTCCCCTAAAGAACAAAAGTAATGTCTAAGTGACATTTACGTGATACTATGTCTATACTTGATTTCATTTAGATATTAATTAAAAGTCGTGTTTTATGAGAGTCTTTAGAGGGATTCGTTGATGTATGCACGCTCTTAGCTTCAATTAGATCTCAAGCTCTAGGAACTACACGAAATAGGTGTAAATAATGCTTCCAATCACTATGATTATTCTAAATATCTGAATCCAAAAAAGATTCTTTTAACTCTGAGATGACCCTTATGCATCATTTGAATACGGAACCCATATCTGTACTTACACATTTAAAATTGGGAAGAACCGTAGTTTTTTTACAGTGGTACCAATTTTTCCTGGACCATGGGATTCTTTTAACCGGATATTGATTCGCAGCATCTCATCTTATTATTAGAAGGCAGAAAACCCTGCTCGCATTCAAGACATTTAATGATACTTCTAATCGAATCTTCATTAATAATTAAAATACCAAACAAGATTTTATTTTCCTTGCTTTTAAACGAAGAAAAATGCTTATTTATTTAAGAATAATACAGATATATATATTAACATCGCCGTTAATTAATAAAATATGGTGATGACTTACAGGAACCTAACCTCACTGATTGTGGTGCTACTTCTGCGTTAGATATAACTTTTTAAGAGAGTATAAATCACAGAGTGGTTTTGTTAGATACACTGGGGGCAGGAATCTATCACAGCTGATACACTCGAGAAGAGTTTGTTCCCCCCCCCAACTGTTCCTGAAATTATCTGAATAAGCAAATTAACTTCATTTCCGATAAATTTTATTTGAATTATCATATTTCTATTTATTTCAACGGCCTTTTATATACGACAGCATTTGACCAAAATCTGCATACTAAAAATGTAAGTCTGCACACGTTAGACTTCCGGGTGAGCAACTAACCGATGTTACTATCAAAATGCAGTAAACTTCCGGGTGAGCAACTAACCGATGTGCACTATCAAAATGCAGTAGACTTCCGGGTGAGCAACTAACCGATGTGCACTATCAAAATGCAGTAGACTTCCGGGTGAGCAACTAACCGATGTGCACTATCAAAATGCAGTAGACTTCCGGGTGAGCAACTAACCGATGTGCACTATCAAAATGCAGAACACTGACGGCCTTAACCATGGGCCGGTCGCAGGACGGCAGGAAAGCTAACGACTTTCGGCCATAACTCTCGACTCCACACGGTGGAAGCTTTTCTCGTTGCAAAAGGCAGCCTGACGGAGTACTTACATGAAAACGTACTTCGCCTCTTGTCTCTATTTGACGTGTTTTTCGCAGGAAACATACAGACTCTAAGAACAGGTTGCTAAGTTATTTGGGCACAACGCTGTGTATAATCAAAGGGGTTAATACAGATTATCATAAGTAGTAAATCTGTTACAAAAACAAACGCGAAGCGGGTGTTATTCATTTTCGGACAGTGCACAATTTTTAATTATCTTTGAGTCTCAAGGGATTTAACGACTGGAATTATATTGATAGTGGGTATTCAACAAAATTTAGATGCTGCCAAAATAAAAAGATCATTTGGGTTACGAATCTAAGGCTGAAGAACAAACTGTAGCTCTCTCTTTTTTTGTCTACCACGTGACCTGGGCTGCGAGTATCTTCGGAAAGATAGCACTAAATTGCTTGTTTGTGAAGCATCTGCTTTTGTTCAAATGGCAAAGTAAAATTTTTTTAAAATTTTAATAAAGTATCGTATTATCAGCGTTTTATATATTTACGCAGTTTTAACTGTTATTTTATCATGGCGGCAGGACTGAGATGGGTCACAGCTTCGTTACCTGTCCTGTCGTGGTGCCTGCATTATAACAATTCGCAAAAGAGTAGCTTTAAAGAGACCGACTTACGAGATCTTGATGAATGTGCGTTCAAGAACAGCACATAAAAGTTTGACGATGACAAACAAATTTTGAGATATATGAGCTTGTGCGTGCTGCGGGACATTTTACTGCAATATGAACCCCTCCTTTCTCGAGGATAGTCAGAGGAACATCTGCACACTTTCAGAATTTCCAAAATGGGTTTTCTTTCAACTTATGAACAAACTTTTCTGGAACATAAGATCAGCGGACGTAAAATTTCCGTCCTGGAGGCGGTAACCGATCCATCTAGCCAGGCTCAGTCTGGCGGAAAGAGTTAAAACCAGTGGGAAAGTCGGGGTTAGAATTCGGAAAGCAAAACACCGTCATTTTTTTAGATATAAGAATACAAATCGCCGTTTATTAAAAATAACAAGAAACGGCTTAGTATTTACATGTTTTACTGAGCGAAAAGTTATCTTTTCTTTGGCTTTAAAGATTGACATGGGCAACCGGAAGCCATATGTGGTACTTACGTGCCACTAGATATGGCAGATACTAAATGTCATGTAAAAGACTCTTACATTTTATATATATATATATAAATATATCGGTCGTTAAAGATAAAGCATAAATTCTCGTCTAGATGATTTATGTAGTTTAGGAGGAGGATATAGACTAATATATAGGACAGAGTTTGATATACTGATTCATTAATTTCTACTTTTTTTTAGATATCTTTCTGCAGAGAAAGACTTGGGCTAGCATTTGGGAAAATGGTTTGGAAGAAACGAGAAATATCGTATTAATTTTTTAAATTTTTTGTAAAATAAAAAAAGGGGTTGTTTAACAAATGCTTAGTTTCGTTTACACAAAGAGACAGGCTGCCATCATGACGTAGGCAAGAACCCCAGGGAGGAGAAATGTCTATCCGTGTAATGTTAAACTGATTCACTCTGCTACCTTCCAGAACCGCGGTTCTGATCTTTACGACGACCACTGATAATAATTGGCAACCTTCAAGCTTTCTTAATTATTTGATAGACACGTCAAAAAATATAAGGTAATTTTTACTGGTCGAAAACAGAGCAAAACGTTTTACATTACGCACTAAAGTATATCTGGTTGTTAACATCTGCAGCGAGAAACAACAGTTTTAAAATTTAATTCTGAAACAACAAACGGTAAAAAGGAAGTAAAAAACTGAGTCGGCTAAATAAGAATGAAAAATGGAAGAACGCGCAGATTATTTTTTTTTTCATTGGCTTGTGAAATTAAATAATTCTAATGAAATAACAGCGCCAAAGATTTTCATTCATTTTCGGGCTTTTGATTTTTGAAATTCGTGGTATACGAGAAGGGAAGCTCCAAAAACATCCAGGTGTCTCGTGAAATTCCGGTGTGCCATCAAAGAGGTCCCGTCTTCTTCGGTAAAACGGAACAGGGGGAATTCTTGAAATGCAGCACAGTATGCTGACATGGAAGAGAAACTTTCCTCTGAAGAACCTTGGAAGGTATTCCGTTCCATCAAATCAAAGACGGATAAAACGGTCAGCTGTCGGGAGAGGGTGGCAGCTGGAATTTTCGGCTGCTTTTCTTTTTAAAATTTTGTCTACTGGAGTAAATTCTCTCTCTCTGTAATGACGTCATCTCTGTGTACTGATGTTTTCTCTCTCTCTCTCCCCCCCCCTCTTTCTTTCTCTCTCATATATAGTTGCTGTTGATCATCTCTCTAAACAAATGAGATGAACATTTGCCAAGTACTTGATTAGTCCGAAATTGATAACCCTGCAGCTTTGCTGGCATCGACGAAAGAACTAAATCGCACGGTCTACTGACGTATTCTCTAGCTGAGCCCTGCTCTTTACATCTCATCCTCCCAGGGCGCCTGCGCTCTCTCAGAAATCCAAACACTCAGATGACCAAGTATTTATCCGATGGCACGATCTCTAATGGAATATTTACAAGTTAAAATTCATTAAAACAGACGACCCCCCGTCAACTTTCGGGAAAATATCCTAATAACTGCCAAAAACAAAGTTAGTACAGTAATAATAACATTAAGGTTGGTTAAAATTTAAAGTAAACTAAGTCCGACATTATGCTTAATTTTCTTTTGTACAAAATTTAAAAAGAAATTTAAACTATTTCACCGATGCCAATGGCCAAGGAAACGAACAGATCGAGAGCTGATTCCCTAGAGTTGTCACACGCCATCAACATCGGACACTGCCGACGGTATTCCACCGCACTTCTATTCTAATCTATTACGTGCTTTCTTTCGAGATACGAACAGCAGCTCGTGCGTATACTTGGACCGGTTTATAATTGTGACCTCTGGTATATTAAGAAAAAAGAAAGTTTTTGGAGTGGACAAAAGGCCGTTGATATTTATTTAACAATAATAGGAAATATAGTGCACTTTATCTAGAGGCAACGTGAAGTTGGTCCTTTTGCGTCTGTGGCGGTCATCAGAGATGGTGTAGAGATGAGTGTTTATCCACTGAGGAACACAGCGGTAGATTGGGCGTGAGCTGAGAACAGGCTGATGAGAAATAATTAAATTTGGGCATGGGTCGGATAAAGGTTAGTAAAGGTTAACAAGGAAATGTCCAGGAAACCGGATATTCGCTGTCCAGTTGAGTGACGTTCGAGTTCCGGACCTGACGCACGATAACAGCTGGTCAGTTCAGCAGTTATGGCGCCTGGTGTACAGCTTCCCACTTTCCGACAAAACAGGGTCGGTATTTCGAGAAAGCCCCCGTTGATTTGAGCCCTAACTACTGTCATTTCCGAAGGACGTTCACTAAAAAGAAATTTAAAATGTACTTCCTTTTTAGGGCATCCATTAAAAGTAAAGGGAAGATTTTAGCTAGTCGCCATTTGCAGGTGGCGCTAATGGTCAGCTCTTCAACATGGCGTTGCTTCCGTCAAATTCGGTTTCTCTAATCACTTCTTTCGTAGAGACCGCGGAAAGCGTGGCATGGCAACGTCCGTATCCTTTGTCGGCCAATCGGTGGAAAATAATTACATAAAAAGTGCCTCGAGATTGCGTAGGCTTCTCTGGACTTCGACAATTAATTCTCTTTCTTGCTTTTACTTTAATGAAACTAAAAAATATTATCTTAGTGTATCATTATTTGCAGCGCCATCAATGTGCGTCCACAACTGTCATCTTTTTGACTACAAAACCGTTAAACAGTGAAAGGGCGCATTTATATTATGTACCCTTGTCTTTAAGACATTCTTACCTTATTAATGCTGTCACTTTTTCCTGTCATTAGAGAGTAACGTTTTGGTTTTATCTTTACAAACTGATTTTCTTTCCAAATCGTATTCTGTTTTCATGTTTTCTGCCAGCCCTTTTTTCCCGTGATTGGTCAGCTCCTCACGACATATCGTTCCCTCGTCTGATCTTGGCTGGGCCTTCCACTTATCGCCAGCTGGACCGGACCCGGAAGGACGTCCATTTTTTTTTTTTTAAAGGGAGACACGCTTAGCTACTGAAAATAAACAAATTCTCAAGACCTTTGTACTGTTATGAGCGGGATAATATTTCCCTTTGCAACTTTGTTCTTCCCGTGATTTTTCTAGTATCTTATGTCACTGCTCGAAATGTCCAAGTTCTTTATTTTCTGTCAGAATTACTCAGGGAATTACGTTCAAAAACCGAAACAACTGTTAGCTGGAGAGCAAATGGAAACAATTGCGCCATAAATGTCTGCGGTCTATTAAAAGAGTTCTGATACACTAGACTGTAGAAGGAGGTGAATAGATCTAGTGGGGGAGTCTGAAAACTGATAGGTATTTTTCTTTCTTTAACAACTACAATTTACTACAACCATAAAGCAAGAAGTACTCGAAATCTCTGGCTGCGACTGTGATTCCAGGGAGGCGAGAAAGTCATTATCGTCGTCTGTAGCGCTGACAGTAGAATGATGGACCTTTTGCGATCAACTTCATAGCATTACATTTCTTAAAAGTATTCTTATGCAATAGTTTTAATATTTTATCCTGTTTTATATACCATTTTATTTAATATTTTTGTGACAGCTGAAACCAATCGATCAGTTCTCTCGGCCTGACAGAGTGGAAAACTATTGTGCGAAAGTTCCTCAAGGTTGCAGTATTTGCTATCTTCTACCATAGATACTGATGACTATTACGCATCTTCTCAAAGAGAATAAAATGTATTCACTGTTCTATATCGGCGTCTTCGGGTACGCGAACCTGCTCCTATAACACAATTCGAGGTTTATCACATCATCATTGCCTAAGTTGTTTTGATATTAGTCCTGAAGTTTTCGAGCACTACTACTATAAAATAAGACTCCCTTCAATGGTATTAGCCTTACAATACTTGCGATCTAGGGGTTTTCTTAAATTTGGCAAAGGGAGGCTCAGATTTTTCAAATTCCGAGTGAAGCAGCGCGAAGATGTGAACAGATAACTGATTTCTGAGGGGCCCCTACATTGGTAAATCCGTGCTTGTGAGGCATCAGGAATTTTACATACCTGTATCCCAAATCACACCGATTACATAACATTTTAAGGATGCTGGTGTCACGTATCCCTTCTGGTCCCTTCCATTTTAAGATAACTTCCCGCTTATTCACAAATGAAGGAATGAAAGGACCAGTTCTCCAGACAGTTTGAATTTTTTTCCTTTCACGAGTTTTTGGCGAAATTTCTGTGGTAGGAATTTAATTACCTGTTCAGAATTAAAGTAAATTAATGGTGGGTTACGTTGAAGATAATCATATAATTAAATTATGCATTAAGGATTGAGTGAAAATAATAATTAATGGGAACAACTGAAAAGGAAATAGGCAACATAAAATAAGTGATGGTAAAATGCTTCATGCGTAGCAAATAAGAAGAAGGGTGAGTCTCCATATCTTGGGCAAAACTTGAACAATGGGGGCTGCACCATTTGAGCCCCTTTTCTAGCACCCCCTGATACCATCCGAACTGTCTAATCTGGTATACAATCTGTTATCATATTTAAATAACAGTTTTTTAAGGAGATCACTGGGTGTGCGGTTCCTCTTAACTTAAATCAGCCAGAATATCTTTAGGCAATCTTTAACTTCCCCTTTCCGGCCGAATCGCGTGGATTTTTGGACGTGTAGTATTTTAGAAAAAGGGGACAACCATCTTTGCTAGTGGAAAAAAAGATATTTTAGCATAATTTTCCACCAACTAAACCTGAAGAAGTGAAGGCCATTTCAGCTGTGCAGTGAAGAGGTCCCTCGTCGAACAAAGCCAACACTACGACATCTTCCTCTACGCTTGTGTCCCATCTCATCAAGTTTCTCCAAAGTTTACTTTGTGCATATCCGCCATTGTGGAACATTTTATTGTTTTTTTTTTTAAATTTTTACTCGATATAATTATTTAAAAGTTTACATCGTTCTTTCTTTGATGTTCCGTGCGATCTTTTAAACACATTTGCGTAATTTGATTTGCTTTTACGTGTAGATGCCCTTCGGCCCCTGGCGGGCATCGTGCGGTGAAAATTCCACTGTCTATCGAAATCATCCAAATATAAGCTAGAACTTCAAAGTATCGCTTACAGCTCCACCTTAATTAGACGATCGCAAAACATTGCGCCTGTTGACAAAAAAAAAAAAAGGAAGAAGATGCATTAAGTAGTTGGCAAGTGTGGTACAGGTTTCTAATGTGCATAATTCCTTTTCTTTTTTTTAATATACTTTAATCGTGTGTTAGTTAATTCGAACACGGAACGAGCTATTACGGCTCATCGCCCCCTTTACCCCTCTACCTACTGAACAAATGTTCGAGAAAACGTTTCTTTTGCAAATTCCCTCCACACCCATTATAAATCTTGGCAGGGCATATCAGACAAGGTTCGATATCTTTCCCATACCCGATGACGAGAAACACGCACTTTTATCTTCTGGTACATTTAATTCACTGCATCGACAATTTTCTCAATAATCTAAACTTTTAAGACTATCATAAATCTAGAAAACTTATAATCAAACCGTGTTCTAATATTTACTTCATCAGTTGAAGCTATACGTTTCCGATTATTTATTTTTTAAAATTATTTTACTTACTACATCCTCTGAATACGTTACTTGTTCTTAAGAATTATAGCCAGGTGTTTAGAGAGGCGGTGATACCTAGCAGAGACTTCTTCGACTGCAGCGGTTAACGGATGCCACAGCTAAACAAGATCATCTTTTTCGCTGTATTTATATGACAGCAAATGTAGAGATGGCTAATGTCATGTAGAACTTTTGGTTTTTGTGTCATTCTTTAAAAATTAGGTAAAAAAAGAAACTTTTTTTCTGCTGTTAGACATTTGGATACATAGAATTTGGGAGATCTCTAACTTTACCTGCTCGACTCGTTACGAACGATGAGTGCGGATCAAATCCCATTCATGTCTACTGTCTTGATCTCAGTTTCTTTCTTGCAACACGTTCACCATCAGTGTCTATTTAGTGAAAATGTTCGATATTTTGCTGGACTGACTGGAAATATCTATTGACCGTATTTCGGTGATTCCAGATTTGATATCTACTAGGCTTGTCTATGAGATCTTTCACCCGTGTGAGCTTCTTATTTTGAAAATCTTCTCGCACGACTCCTTGTTTTGTTATTATTTCCCTTAAGTTTGTTCCTCATCTCCTGCTATATAATAAGTTATTTCGGTCTAATAGCAGAGCTCACCATAAACGTTGGATTCTTTGAGATCTTTGGTGTTTAGCTCACAACTAACGATGAGTACTCGTTTACACTTAATACTCTGTTCTTTTCTTTATAAGAAGGACAAAACAAGATATTATCCAGTATAGTGAACTTACAAGAAATTAACAGACACGCAGCCATCAGACCGATAACAGATAATATGCTGGCCAGTGGCAAAGCCGTCGTAAAATCTGCATTGAGACCCGAGCTATAACTCGGTTAATCTGAGTTCTTGTTCTGGCTGGATACGACTCATTAACTTACTGAATGCAGCGTCTGCTTTGTCTGTCTGACTTCATGTCCGGGCTACTGACAAACATTCACGAGTAGTGTAAAAGAAATCAAATGAAATGGGTTTTCATCTTTTCTAGCCAGTAAATATTTCGTAAATTATACTTTAAATGGCATTGGCTGCTATGCAAAGATAGACTTTGCTCATCTTTACCGAAGCGACATTCCTTCTAATGGTGTTTAAATCGGTAACAAATTCTGCCCATAGAACTGCCCTATCAGGTACACTTCCAACTCGTACCAGGTATCTAACATCAGTAAACGACCTAAACGTTTGCTGAAGATCAGTGCCCCACACACGGGTTCAGTAAATAAAGATAATTCTGTCCATTGCCTGGCAACCGACTGTTCTACAAAAAATGCCATCCAAAGCACGCTTCCTCATTGGGTTTGGGGATAGAATTGCTCGAGGTTTCTCGCCTGCTGTTGTTGCATAAAGACCTGAGTTACTTCTCCCACGGTTGCTGGAGCTTAGGTATCAGCGAAGTATTCCATGCGAAAAATACTCGCTTGGTCATCAAGAGATTGATGAAAATGAAAATGTATGCAGAGAAAGAAAAATGAAAAATAACAATGGCGGCAAGCAAAACTATAGATTAAATAGATGTAGTTTTCGGATGTTTCCATGCTTAGCACGAAAACTGAACCAAAAATAAGGTAGACGTCTGATCATTGAGTAATGAGACAATATTTCTAATAAAGAAAGATTTCATAAATTTTAACTTCTGACCTCATCCAGCTTAAGTCGATGCTCGGATAATGTCAAGTAATTTAGTAAACCTGAATTCTCACGCCCCAGAATGATGAGAAGGAAATTTCTCATGTACATACATGTTGGATGGTCCTAAGTAAAGCTCACGCCCCAGAATGATGAGAAGGAAATTTGTCATGTACATACATTTTGGATGGTCCTAAGTAAACCTGACGCCCAAGAATGATGAGAAAGAAATTTCTCATGTACATACATGTTGGATGGTCCCAAGTAAACCTGACGCCCCAGAATGATGAGAAGGAAACTTCTCATGTACATACATGTTGGATGGTCCTAAGTAAACCTGACGCCCCAGAATGATGAGAAGGAAATTTCTCATGTACATACATGTTGGATGGTCCTAAGTAAACCTGACGCCCCAGAATTATGAGAAGGAAACTTCTCATGTACATACATGTTGGATGGTCCTAAGTAAACCTGACGCCCCAGAATGATGAGAAGGAAATTTCTCATGTACATACATGTTGGATGGTCCTAAGTAAACCTGACGCCCCAGAATGATGAGAAGGAAACTTTCTCATGTACATACATGTTGGATGGTCCTAAGTAAACCTGACGCCCCAGAATGATGAGAAGGAAACTTCTCATGTACATACACGTCGGGTGGTCCTACCAATGCATTCAGAACTGCAATGCTGGCGTTTTATAATACAAACTCCATGAAATTTATCTGGGTTACCACACTATCCTTAAATTGGAAGCAATGTCCTCAGTTATCAGTAGATATTAAGCAGATCATTAATAAAACTTGAGGGAACAGACTAATATTAATTTAACAAATTGAATTTTAACGCAAACTTTGAATAGCTAAAATACAACAGATAGAAACACAGAGTTTCGCCGACAGAGATGTAGGCGCGTGGAAGTCTTTCTGAAAGAAGATTTGACCAACATTTCAGAGCATGTAGTTTTAAAGCTGTAATGTTGGTATTTCCGGGAACACTTTAGATATACAGAGTATCAAGAAGGAAAAAAATCGCCATCTACTGTGCGTTGGGTCCCACGAGTTAAAATGCTGGTGTCAGCAGCAGTGACAATAAAACAACAACAGTATACTTGTTTACAATGAAGGAAAGCTACTATTATATGTTGAAAATCAGTCTTCGATAATGCAAACGAACAACAGTTTCCAATACGAAAACTAGGGAAGACTTAAAGCCGCATCGTCCTTCTGATTATGTAGTTGTATATTTTAAATAGTACTTTTGTAAGAAAATCCATTTTAATGGCTGCATTAGTATACAAGCCAACTATCACTCAAGCTTATCCATCTGCAATCTTCTCTGCCGTTTTATCTCGCCTTTGCATTTGAGCCATCTACGCGAGACCATCTGCTTCATGGACAAGTCTAAATTAACTATCGTCTTCCAATTTAATATTGAAAGGATTTTGAAAATTAATGTTACTCACTGGTATTTCTAATCCTTATTCTAAAAAAAAAAACATATCTAGCAATTGGTTTAATTAAGAATGCGGCCTCCAAATCTATCAGCGGCAAAGTGATAAATAAATAAGGTGGCATATAGGACTTCGATATCAAAGTATTTAAACATACTGTACAATAATAGCAAAATCAGGGTAATTTTAAGTCAAAAATACTGTTACAGGTATTTCAGAAATCGTAACCGATTATTAAGAAATTAGTGACAACATATCTTCGACGTTTTATCGCTGCCCAGTAAGAAATAAATGGAAAAAAAAATCACAGAATATTTCTGTGGTGTAAAAACAACAAATCTGCATGGAATCTGTGACGTAATAATATGCTGGCAATTTGGAATGTAGCATCATAATCAAAGCCAATTATATATATATGTGTGTGTTTGTGATAAAAAATAATTTTTGAAAACAGAGAAACCAAAATCGAGGAACATGAAGCAGACAATAAAGAACAAAATGTTTAGCTCTTTGCCTCAAAATATGCTAAATTATATCTAATATCCCTGGTAAATCCGCAGAACATGGACCAGAAAATAGTTCCGGACAAAGGTTCTACACAACTAATGACGTTTCGTGATGTTTACTAACTTTTACATTTAATGTCGTGCAAATAGCTCAAAGATAATCTGTTCTTGTGGATCTTTATGGCAGTTTTTAAACATAAGATGGAGGCGTCTGCTCGTCCACTGAAGAAGACTGGTATGGATTTCATATAGATATATACTTAGTTGGTTATATATTCTCTGTTTTGTCTCGGTACCCTGGCTATCATGACAACAATCTGAACTATATGGACACCGAATTTGTATGGCAAAGAATGTCTGGCCAGCCCAGAAGTCTTCTATGAACTTTATTAAGCAGTTATAGGAAAACAATAAAAAGATCGAAAGATCCACCAGAAATTTGAGTGAGATATTGAGCGAAGCCCGGACCACTTTCCAATCATTCACAATGAATGGCATTAACGAGAGAGAAAAAACCTAGGGGCCCACATTCAATTATGCTTAATAGTATATCTATCAATTTAAAATGTATTTTTTCTTCAGTCCTGTTCAGATAATTTCTCCCAGTACTGTATATTAGCGAAAGTGTTATTGCAGAACAAAATGGGACGATTACTGTTCTGGGTCTCCAATCTGCTAATTTAATTTTATTTAATTTGTACAGGGAACGAAGAAAGACATCATGGCTTATGCAAGGACTCAGCCCCCTCCCTGGAAGAGAAATTCTTTCATTACGCGTTTTAAATAATTTACACAGTCATTATTACCGTCAACCAATGCTGGCATCTTATCCTGTTCATTTACTATTCTATCAGAGAAAATTCCTTCAAATACCCCAACGTGATGGATTCTTTCCCGGTCTATAACTATGAACCTCGGTGTTGCTAACTTTAAAAAAAATATATTAACGCTTTGCCGGCGTCTACACGGTCAGAATCTTTAGATTATCTCTTAAACTTCTATTGTTTCCTTTCAGACATTTAAAGACCAGATTGAGTAAGACCACCTGCTTCGGTCATTCGCCATATTCTACATTTTTAAATTCTGAGAGCAGTTGGTCGAACCCGCGCTCAACTCTTTCTAATAATTACACGTCTTTTTTGTTTTTTTTCATATAGGGGCTTCACGCCTGTAAAACATTCGAGATGGGCACCAACAAAGGACCTGAATGCCGGCTGTCAGGTTTTCCTAATTTTAATAATACCTGGTGTTTCTGTTAATTACTCCTCACACACCGTCAGCTTTGTAATTTTATTATGTCTTCCAGTTTATCCGACGGGCTGCTCCTGAGAGACCCGGGCTCGAGATCCTCTCGGCTCTTCTCTGATACGAACACGCCCCCCCCCCTGCTGGACCCTGTCACGACTTCATCGCCGCCCCCCCTTTCTTTTGTTTCGTGTGACGGGTGATCTATCAAACCAAACATGAGACAAACAGGCGGCCATGAATCACTCCGAATTATTTCTGCTCTGGCGACCTGTGGCGTTCGGTCCCGGCCCACTCGGTTCTGAAAATCTCGGGATCTCTCGCGTTGTGTTCTACCGAGACCCTACTCTACGACCACCCGCTTGTCACCGTTAGCTTCTACCGCATCAATCCCACTGATGTCCCCCCCCGCCTCCTATTAGCCCATTCTGAGCAGCCATTGGGTTAGTTGGCCTTTTTTTGTGCTTTCTTATCAGAATGGAATAAAATAAAAAAATGGCCGCTTGCGTTCCAAGATCAACTTCCAAGACATAAATCAGAACTGGGTAGATTCCCGCATGTCACCACCATCTGTTCAAAACGGCTTAGCCTTTGCATTTTTTTCCATATTAAATATCTTTCTAACAACTTAGTTGTTTTTTTTTTAATTAACCGGAATTTTCAGATCAGATCATAGCTTCGTTTAATTTACCAAACCGAAAAGCAGGTTCGGAGTTAGGTTTTAAAGAATTCATCTTTATTAAATCAGTTTCAGTTTGTTAATGCTGGTTAATTTTATTATGTATTGGGAATTTCATGTTTAATAAAAATATTCTTTTCTTGCCTGATTGCTTCTTTTTTTAAAAAATTAATTCTTTTATAGGTTTTAATACTGTTTTATTTCCCTGAGGGGCGCAATAAATACCTTTGTTAGTTGTTCGATTGGCGACAAGTTTCAGTGTGCTTATCGATTATAAAAACTTGGAAAATGTTTGATCGATTATTGGAATTTCTCTAAATGCACCTGTGGTTATCGCCTGTTTTAAATTCAGAAACAGGGCATAAGTAAACAGACCGGCAGGTTGAAAGTAAGACATGTTTATTATGGAACAATGAATGCATAGCAGTACCGAGATTAGTGCAGTCCTTTGCTTTGTGCAAAAGACTCAGACACTTAACGCTATGTTGATGAGCTTAGCGGTCCTGGTCTCTAAGATTGCAGCCCATCCCCGTGGATGCTCTTGTAGGAAGGGATGGATGATCGCCTCCACTTGTTCAGCAGGATTTATGTCCGTTGATTAGCCAAACCATGGCAGAGTTGATTCCCTGAGTTCTCTTCTCATTTTTCGCGATGCACAGGCCGGTGTGAGCTGGACCATCTTCTTGCTTTCTTAGAGACGATTTGGCCTAAACAACCGGTAACCCTCTTGAAGAACGTTAATATAGCGGACATAAAGTTACTTCCTTCCCAGATTATCAGCTGATCCAGATCGTGGCCACGCACCGTCATATCTCGTCATGACTTGCAGGTGGTTCATTCAAAATATTTGTCAGACGTCGCAATACCAATAACACAGCCAACCGCGGATGCAAACACTTGAATTCGTCGGGGGAAATGGCAGTGCTCCAAAAGTCAAGAGGGCACAGTAACATCTCCGTTTCCCATTGAAGTGAATTGTTTGTGTTTCTCTCTCTACCGTTGCACCCCAAGCTACGCACATAATTCTTATTGTTCTCGTGGACATACTTGCTTCGTATTAGCAACATTTTCTGTTGATGATCGTGTTTCGGTTCTCCTTTTGACATTTGGGGGTCCAAGAAGGCAGACACACAAACGATTATTTTATCACTTCTCGAAAACTGGGAATTTACCCTATTGAAAGTAGGGAGTCCAGTGCTTGGAGATTCACCGCTGTCTTCTATCGACTTCCGATCGCCCAACAATAGGCCTTCTTTTACACCTCCGAGCTGTTCGCAAGCTGATCTTCTTTTGCCTCTGCCCGTTCGTACAACCTGTAACTACGTGCTTATTGTGCGAATGTAATTGCTTATTTGGATCTTAAAAGGTGCTTTTTGCTTGTGAAGCCTCTGTACTTTCATTGTTTATCGCGCCCCTTTTCCGATGGATAACCGTGACTAATATTTTTTTTACGCCTCGTTCTATGTCAGTTTTACTGCAAAGCGATACATGCCGCCCCCCCCCAATTCTCGCATCCTGTGACTCTCGGCAGACGCAGCAAGTCTCGGTTTGTTATCGAGCGGTGCCCGGTAATTGGTTACTCATCACTCAATCAACGGTTGCCTACAACTGTTGAGGCTGCCGTCCAACACGTGCGAGACTCGAGAGCTTTCCAAGTCTGGTTGCGCTGCGACAGGTTCGCATCATCAGATATCTGGACACGACTAAAACGCGTCAATGATTAATTCTGATTGTGACAAAGCCCGAGGTAGTCATATCTCATTACATTGACAGATTCTGGACGATGCTTCGATTGATTCAGCACAATGGTTTACTTCAGATGCGTCCTTCCCTAGCATACATAAAAGCACATGCTTTATGTAAATGGACTCTCGGTTTACCGTGTGAACAGAAAATGCACTGGCAACCTACCTCTTGGGTTTTCGTGAGCGGGGGCCCGATAAAACCTCACATCCATTTTAGAACCACTTAGAAGAATTTTTTTAAATGCTTGTTGAGAATTAAGTCTGTATGTCTTTAACTGGCATATTTTTATGCGATATGTGATAGAAGTCGTGGTCTTGGCGAGTGTGCTGAAGTTAGTAGGATTCTCTAAAAGTTTTGATATCTTGACCGAAAACATCTCAGTACGTGCAGTATCTACAATCTTCCTTTACTACTTATGGGCTATGTTACCTTTTAAAACAGTCAAGTGCCAAAAAAATAGAGAAAAACATGCCGTTATTGGGCCATTAAATGTGATGTAAAGTCCATCTTTATCAGTAAATCAAGTAAAAGTAGATTCATCTTCACTCAGTCAGTTAATTCGATACAAATATATTACTAAATATACTATATACAGTGTAAACTATCAGTAAATACAGAAAGTCTATACTTGACAGTAAATTGCATTAAATTGCATTTAAAGATGTAGTTTGCTTTAATTTCTAGTAAATATCAAATAAAGTCTATTTTAGTAATAAATGTTAGTAAATGTAATTACAAAATTCTTATTTAACGGTAAATGTGAATATTTTATATCTTAGTAAGTTTCTTGTAAAGATCGATTTTACACATTCTTACTAATTTAGTAAATATTAAGTAAAATCTGTCCTTGTTAGTAAAAATTGTGTAAAGTACAACATTAAAATCAAATTTTGTGAGAATCCCAGGTTTATCAGTAAATTTAATTACACTTAATTTACTTACATTACTCATTTACTGAATATCATTAAAATTTTTCAACCAGATTCAATTCTATGTAAAGACAGAATTTACTTATCTTTTTCATAAATATTCTGTATACTTTATTTTTTAAAGTGTAAATTTCATCTGGGAACGCTTATTTTTAGTATTTCTGAAAATATTGTGTAAGTCTATATTTATGAATAAATATCGATGAATGTCATCTTAACACTTTGCAGTAGATGTGAATAAATTCTATCTTTTTTAGATATTAAATATCACATAAGGCCTGTCTTTATTAGCGAATGTCATGAAGGCATTGACTTTAGGCATCTATACTGCAGCTAAATCTATATTATGTCTGGTGTTTTCAGCGATATATCCCCATTATTTTTAAAACAGGGGTAAATAATTTAGATTGACGACAAGCGATAATTTCTCAAACTATATGTAAATTGCACGACTTATTTCATTTTACTTTAATATTTAAATGGTATCATGTAACTTATGCCACTCTGTAAGATATGCTCAAACGTTTTATGGTGGAAACTGGTTTTAAAAAGTGCCAATGAAAACTGTCATTAAACGGAATATTGGTGTCGTGTGTTTGCGCATGCGCGGATGTTCAGGGTTTTATGGGTATAACAAGAAAACAGCTTATAATATTGTCAGGCGCAAAAATAACGATTTTCATCAGCCACAAAGTGGCGATTACAAATGTTTTTTTGTTGTTTTTTTTTAAAGTACTGATGACTTATAGGATCTGATCAAAACCATGTGGTTTTTTTTTTTTTTTTTTTAAATTTACGATGTAAAATTTGGACGGGAGGAAGGAAATACGTCAAAGTATTCGTCACGATCGCAGAATGTGTCAGTTTCTCCTTGTTTATTATATAGATACACTGATGAAAATACAAGTGCTTTGTGATATCCTTTAAACCGAATTACCGAGGGTAAAACGTTCGCACGAAAATCAAAACTGTACGAAGTCCTCCCAATTTCTAGGCATCGTTCGATGCATTTGGTGGCAATAGGATGCAAACCATGGCCATTATATACGCACCGTAAAGTCACGTGACCTTAGCATGGCGCCTGGCTCCACCCCCTCTCTCTCTCTCTAACACGAAATAGTCACCCTTACGTTGGTCTGGTTCCCGCCAAACACGCAAAAACCATTAGCAGAGTGAAGGTTGTATTTACTGTCATCAAATAAGATGATCTGGCTTCCATTTCGCCGATGTCCAGCTCTAATGAATTCTATCCTTTTCCAATCTACCCGTGTGATGCTGTTGAAGTTGCTTTGAAATGTTGGGCATCTAGAGTGTATTCAATGTCTTACAGCCTGGTAGAGATTACCCAGTCGCTCTTGTCTCATCGTGCCAGATAGCTAGATTGCATCGAGCCAAATGGGTGATGCAGCAGTTATCGTGGCGGTCAGCACTGGTACGGAACTTCCTTCCTTCTTTGTTATCCGGCAACCGAACCGGTCCTTTTTTTGTGTCACTGCAGCCATATTTATCTGTCTACCTCCGCTTCTTAACCTAGTTATTGCTAAGTTAGCCATACGTTCAATCTTCATTAATTTTGTTATGTGAACATGTGCAAATTTGAAATCATACGACAGCCGTGTGGCTTCTGTAGGTGCACCTACCCAGAGGCAAATAATAAAGTGATTTGACTGAAGTCTGGGGATGACAAAGAGATGAAAGAAGAGTATATTAGAAAAGAGAGTGAGTTGCCCGGAGATGCATCATATGAAATAATTCTTATTCTATTTATATCATGATTAATGAAATGTTTAATCATTTGGTTTGTTCTTCGTTTATAAATTATTTATTTCGTTTGTTAAAATAATATTCATTAGCACAAAAATATTAAAGTGTGTATTTGTTGAAATTTATCACATTATTACTGTATGGTTGCATCCCCATAAAAAGCTACTACATTAAGGGAGTTTACTACAGCGGCCCTATAAATATCAAAGCGAGGCATAATTAACTTTAGCGTGTTAAGAATGTTGTATATGCTCATTATGTTCTTTTTCTTTAAAATCGTAGAGTAATGTAATAGTTTTGGCCGGCACCACTATAGATGAATCAGCATCTTTTCACTCTCACATGTTTATTGCAGTCCGAAGTACAAGGAAATGCGTATTATCCAATGCTATTTCTGACACTGACCTGTAGACAAGAACTTTATTACGATCTGAAACAAGCAGCGTCAGACGAACATCTATTTCTTCCTGTAAACTTTTCCTTAGTAAAATACCACCATACACCGCGGCTCTGCGACCGGAAACACACCCAGTGCGCGTTATCTAAAATTCTACTTCGCGATTCCTAGAGTTGATAGAGGTTGATGTGGCTAGTGCGCCGACCGGTGAGTCTAATATCTAAGCCGAGCTATCTGGTCTTAGTGATGTTCACCGAGATCACCGCAGGAAAACTGCCAACCAAAAATCTGATTTATGACGGCAGGGGATGGGGGCTTGCAACCTTACTCCACGCTGTACTAGCCCGCTGACAGTGGTCGGTGTTCAGAACGCTGTCGAGCACATTAAACGAATTGTACTTCAGAAAGGTGCGAAGTAAAGGCTGATGTATTAAATCACGGTTCACAAAAGGAAAGTCAGTTCAGGAAGTATTCGTGTCACATTCAATTTTTTTGTGTGTCGAGAAGGGAAAAACCTGCACCAGAGGTTTATTGGTAGTGGAATTGGGGAAAAGTGTACTTACCTGACCACGGTCTGATCGGCGAGCCCAGCAATGTCTGGGACAGAAAAGGTTTTGGGCATCAAAGAAATTGTTAGAATTATTTATAAAATTTAATTATTGCGAGCGAGTGACTTTCATCGATTGGAAGTAATGGCCTTTTTAGAGTGGAGTAGGGGTGAAATGAAAGGAAGGGCCTTGGCGGCTCTTTCGCTAGCTAGGAGAAGAGAAACGTTTTGACCTTTTGTTGTCTTTTTCAGGAAACGAAGAGCGGATTTTTTTTTTTTTTTTTAAGAACGCAACTTTTAATAATTTTCTGTTTGTAATCTGTGTGGAATGTCTGGTCTAAATGAACCATAGCAGCTCGGTGGACCGAGATAGGCGGAGGCAAATTACATTTTAAAGTTGAAAGCATGTCTTCGTTTTTTTCTGAGCTTTGAAAATGTGAACTTAACCATCATTTATTAAATAGACAGTGAGCACGCGTACACAAAGAGGGAGGGGGGCAAGAGAGAGAGGGGGGAGATGGGGAGAGGGGGAGAGAGGGAGGGAGAGAGAGAGGGAGAGAGAGAGAGAGAGAGAGAGAGAGAGAGAGAGAGAGAGAGAGAGGAGAGAGGATGACGACCAGTACAGACAGACAGAGAGAGATAGATTACGTCAGTACAGAGAGAGAGATGACGACGTGCGACAGAGAGAGAGAGAGAGAGAGAGGAGAGAGAGAGGAGAGAGAGAGAGAGAAGAGATGGTGAGAGAGAGAGATGACGACCAGTACAGACAGACAGAGAGAGATAGATTACGTCAGTAAAAGAGAGGACAGAGAGAGAGAGACAGACAGGGAGAGAGAGAGAGAGAGATGAGAGAGAGAGATGACGACAGTATGCAGAAGAAAACAGAAAGAGAAACGTCAGTACGGAGAAGAGAGAGGAGACAGAGAGAGACAGAGAGATAGAGAGAGAAGAGAGAGAGAGAGATAGAGAGAGATTGACGACGTCGTACAGACAGAGAGAGAGAGAGAGAGAGATGACGACGTCAGTACAGACATAGAGAGAGATAGAGAGAGGACGGGAGAGGGCGAGGCTCCGCAAAGCAGTTGCATGAGCTGTAAGCTTAGTTAGAGCTACTCTGAAACCTATAAAAAAACCAATTAAAGTAAATAGTATGTAAGAAAGTACACCATTAAGTCACGTCTCTGTTATTTTCTCTAACAACAAAATGAACATCACTGGACCGTCCTTGATGTGGATTGACTGCTACTCAAACTGGCTCACAGAGGAAGATTACTTCGGACCTCCATCCAGGTGTTAGTTACAAGCACTTGAGGGACGGTCGCCGCCAGCAGATCGAAATCTGGTCAATTATTAACGTCGACGTCGGGCTGAAGGACTCGATCGGCACAACCGTACGACTGACTGCCTACCTTCGCAGGGATTGTTCCTGCCGTCTTTTGCAACCGAGTGACGAGGGCGAGCGCTCGCTGGACAATCGAGGGAACAAGGGGGCGCTTTGGACAAGACGCCAGGACCCATAGACCCTTTAGTGAGTGGGGACGACACTGGGCGTCAAGCAGCTGTTCCTCTCTGTTCCGAAGTCTCCTTCTTCATCACAGGTCGGGGCAACCGAAAAGCAATGGAATTCACCTTATTTGTACTGTCGAGGTTCTGTTTTTTTTTTTACGGACTTTGCGTGAAAACAGGAACAGGCCGCACTTGTCTGAGGTGACGGATAATCACTTATCAGTAACATTTGCGAAGCGATCTTTGAAAACCGGCTCAACATAGCGGTGCACATCTACGCATTGCAAACGCTACGCCGGAAGCAAGTTCACCCTGTTCCCGCCACCCTGCTCCGTGCAGCGCTTCTGGTTGCTGCCGACGTTGGGGGGAGGCGGGGTCAAAGCTCAGCCACCTTCGATTTGCTCAAAACGAGGTTCGACCCGCTGTGATGCGAAGACTTTTTGGACCATGTCCACTTACGGTCTCGTGAGAGCCTCGCTGGAATAGGAGCATCCGACTGCAAGAGGAACTGTCTCAGTCATGCACATTCGGTTAGTACAACAAAGGATGGTGGTCGAGACGACATCTTTTAACTGTAAAACGGTGTGCATCATTAACATAATCTATACTGAATACATACATCATATCCGCTCCCCATAAGAGATGGATATGGAAACATTTTTTTTTTTTTTGACATCTCAAGGCGAAATTATCAGAATAAATCTCACAACAGCCGAAGTTTCGTTTAAAGGCTCTTTTTTGCTACCTCCAGGGTTCTGAAAAGTTCAGGGAAAATCGCTTTAAATGTGAAGTAAGAAGCTCGTGGCCTTTCACTGAGCTGATACTGCGTCCCTAATTCTTGAAGAGCTATACAGCGCCACGCGTCCATCCATAGAATACTTTTGTAAACATCCAGGTGATTTTTGGGTTATCTACCTGTTGTTGATGATGACGGAGAGTGAACTTCGGTTCCCAGAATCACCGTGAGCTTTTCGCACTCTAAAACATTTCCCATTCCTTAACAAACAAACAAGAAACCGTGCTGTATGTTTTTGGCTACACGGTGGTACTAAATGTATTCAAGACTTGTGACAAATAGGCAGGAGTAAAGAAGACAGATCTCTGCCAGGCGGGAAGAGGAGACAGGGCGAAAAATGTGAAAATTGGATGATAAATAAATAATCATAGTGCATTAGCGAACTCACAATTTATAAACTTGCTTCAGTTTTTAAAAATAAAAACATTCTACCTCTCATTATCGTCGTTGCCTCTATATGCATTTACCACGTTTATACGGACAGCAACATTACTCACTAGATCTGAATAGCACCCATCACTTACCATGCACCGTAAGGTGTCGTATAATATCGTGTTTTTTATGACTACCTGCCAGTCGGTGTAAATGTGAATGATTTACAATGGCGTTTCATAAAAGTTAATAATGTGCACAGATAATTGACAAACAGAGGTGTTTATTATCTAAAAAAAAAGAGAAGATGGTTGTTTATTCCAACGTGCTACAAAAATCCGGCCAGTACTAAGCAGGAGAGAGAGTTCATAGAAATATTCCGGAATTTTGATACGTGGACGTATTAGTTTCACTTTAATACCGTTTAGCATATGAGTGTGCCTCTGTCTAACACCTTTTGTTGTTGTCGTGGCGGATCGTTTCTTTACTAATGCACCCCCAGTCATCGCCTTTGTTGTAGTAATGTGGTTGAATTTCCAGTTAGCAAACAGACCGTTTTCCCAGATGTCAGAATTTTAGTATGGCGGCCTTTTACCGGATATGAGGTGCAGGTGCTCCGATCGACGAGCACGTTCGGTCATATTCAGGATACCGCTTCACATCACTGACAATATGGCAGTGATGACCATTTCAGAGAGGAACAACGCCACTAACCCTGTATCTTTCCAGAATAACTGGTTATTTCCGACACTCGCGGTTCCAAAATTAAGTTGGTGCTAAAACGACATTCGGTAACAGAAATCGGCAGAAAACGGGGGGGGCGTGTTAGGGGTGAGAGGGAGAATCGTCCGAACGGTTACGGAAACCGAGGAGCGAAACGGAAAGGAAAATAACATCGAAAAGCTGCTGAGTCTTTGACCATAGATTTCTTGCTTTTGTTACATATTTGGCTGATGGGGCCCAACAACCAACTGCCACGAGGACCAAAGACATCTGCCGCACTGACGACAAATGTGTAGAGTGTGGCTGCGCCGGATTAGCGACATTGCAATCTAAAGCTGAAACATGGAACCGAATTGTTCTTCTTTTCCGGAAAGATCGATAAAGCATCAACCGATTGCGGTTTTTCTCCAAATGTCTTTAAATAACGGTTCGGCTCTTAGTTAACCTTTAATTCAGTCTTTACTTTATCCAAAGTTAATCATAGTTTCTAATTGCATCTTTCGACTACCGGTGATGTTCGCTAGCCAGCTCAGTGGCGTGAGACACGTTTTCAGCCAGATGTTCATCTGATGTTTCCCGATCAGCTTTTGTAAGAGAAAAAAAAAAACAACAAAACAAACAAACCTTTTAATATAATTATAAAATGACTTTTTAAAATATTATTCTTATAATTTTTGTTTTAAATTAGATTAAACGGGTGTTAAGAATTTACGTATTTTAACTTAGTCGGTCAGCCATTTTTCCTGAGTTAATTTGCTATCGTTTCCTGCATAATGTGATAAGATCGTATTTATTGTTTTATTGGGTTATTCGTCCGTTTTTATATCTTATTTCTAAAATTTAAAAGAATAGTAATTGTAAGCGGTAACTACACAGATCGATTTACTCGATCGTTGATTTCTGGAACTTGTCACACGTCCCCACCATACCGCACCACTCGCTGCTGCACCCTGGCGGCGGCTGATTTTACCCGTTTGGTTCACTATCGCACCTTCGAGAGAAGAGAGTGGAGCTAACGCTTCCCGACCTCCTTCGATCGGCCCCGGGCAAACCGCTCCGTTACTCCTTCACCAGCGCGGGGAGTTCGATTGATGCGAAAAACCGCTTCCCTTAAAGGGGGAGCCATCGAGGGTTTCCCATTTCTGCACTTTAGAGGGAGGGTAAAAAAATTAATCGTTTATTAGCCGAAAACTCCGCATTCCATCGGGGCTCAGAAGCCGTCGGGTAGGAGAACCTGGACTCGTCTCGGGAGCTGTCGACGATCCGCTGCGTGTCACGGCCCCCAGTAAACAGTCACTTGATACCCGACTCGCTCTGGTCACGTGCGTCTTTTTATCGTCGCTGTTGGTTGCTCCACGCAACTCATTTAAATACCAGCTCTTTATAAAACGTTTTTACTTCTCGTCTATTTCCCTTTTATTACCCCGCATACCCAGGTACCTCAGCATAAATCTTGCCTCCCTGCTAATAAAATGCTTGCCTATTCCACCCGGCCTCCTCCCGAATACCTGATTTCTTTCAGTAAAAATGAAAGACCCGTAACAGGAAATGATAATAAACATGCCTCCCTTATGTATTAATCACCCCCTCGCGCGTGCTGCTAGAAGGAAGTCGGCAATGGAGTCTGGACATTAATTAGGCTAAACCGTTAACAAAGACGTCGGCCGAGAGCCGTTCGGGTGAGGATGAGAGAAGATATCGCCAATCGTTCTGCCTCCGTAACTTTCTCCATTTGCATAATGAACAAGGCGCTAATTGCTAGTTCTTGCGCGTCGAGGCTTCTCCGAGCGCTCGTTGTCATCCCAGCCCACAGATTTACTGCTTAATTTATCTTTGAACGGTGGGGAGTCGGGGGGGTGGTGGTCTGGGCGCCATTTTTAGACGTATCTTTTTATGAGTAAACTAAAACAGTAGATAGAAAGTTATTTTCGATGTTCTCTTCAGATGGGACATTCTATTTAATGTGTGTGTGTGTGTGTGTGTGTGCGTGCGCACTTCAGAGGGATATTGGTAGATCTGACTCTTAGCACGTCATAGCTCTTCTGTCAAGAAAACCACACACAAGTGTGATTACGTCATAGTTTTGTGAAATGTTTGGCTTTATGAGTTCTGCCATCACTAATTCTTCTAATCCATTTCAAAAGAGTTCAAAAGCACATGATGCCATCTAGTTAATCGTTTTAATACTAAATGTAGTCTTACATATTAATGATCTATGGTAGAAATACTTAAGCGTTTATCTAAAGAAACTCGATTGGACCTTTCCCCAGTATGTAGTTCGATTTAATTCTCTGTCGTCATCTTCAGGATTAGTCTCAGAAAAAATTGCTCTTCTTGTTAGCTTCGTCGTTTATTTAAATTCAGTTGACTTGCATCTTTTTATATTAAAGAAGATTTAGCAAATTTGTTCCACTGTTTACAAAAGGGAGTGTACATATTTCGTGCAAGTTCACGAGAGTTCGGTAAACACTTTGAACTCGTTTATTCAGAGCTGAGGATGGCGATGAAAAAGAAAAAAAAAACTTTATAAATTTAAACAAAAGCCTATATCATGTGACACCTCTTGGTAGACAAAAGAAATTAAACAGTCAGCGATTTGCACTGGCTCATGTCCATCTTCTCTGTCTGGAGACTGTTGTGTGCATAATCTCTCTCTCCCTCCATCTCTCCATCTCGTCTCTCTCCGTCTCTCTCTCCGGCGGTCGGTTCTCGTCCATCTCTCTTCTCTCTCACTCCATCTCCCTCTCCATCTCGCTCTCGGGGTCCTCTCTCTCTCGTCTCTCGCTCTCGTCTCCCTCATCTCGTCTCGTCATCTCTCTCTCTCTCTCTCTCACTCCATCTCTCTCTCTCTCCTCTCCATCTCTCTCTCTCTCTCTCTCTCCATTTCCCTCTCCATCTCTCTCTCTCTCTCTCTCTCGCCTCTCTCTCACTCCATCTC
>JACATO010000378.1:0-25037 GCA_018389105.1 Nautilus pompilius | reverse complement strand
TGATAATGTCAACCTCTGGCCTCAATATGGTGTTTGATGTCATTAGAGCAAGGCATTACCAAGAGCTGCCCCAAGACTGGAGGAACATTCAGCTCTGACAAGCTCCATAGCATATCTGGGAAACTTGAGAAGGTTGTAGTCTCCTGAAGTCCTCCTGTTAGGCTGCCATTCATCTCCCTGAAAATATAAGAATCACAAAAGATTAGATAGGGAATATTACTTCTTCAGCAGATTAAGATACAAGAAACAATGCATTAATTTTGCATGAAGTAGTTGTGATTCGAAATACTAACATAGCATACAAGGTAATGATCGTTTAGTTCATATATACTAAGGCAAAGAAAAAAAAACACGAACCTCAGAATTTGATTGTTCAGGGATATCTGTAGGCTGTGTAGGAGGTCCTGCTAATTCAATGTCCTCCTGAGATAAGACATGTTGCTCTCTCAGTTTAGCTCTCCTATCTCTTTTGGCAGCAGATATGTCCACCGAAGACATCTGAAATGCTCCCTTGGGTCCTGTTTTGAACGCTGATCTCGAAGATATGCTCTTTCTTCAATTGGCACCTTTGCAGCTGCTGGACAAGCGCAGATGATGTGTTCTTTGTGCATTTGTCTTTTTTGCAATATATCCTAGAATCGTTGCAAGGCACAATTCAGAGGACAGGAACAGGCTGATATATCAAAGAGTTTGTCCAACTTAGAATCCAGATTACGCTTAGCATTTGCTTTAGCATGCTTGCGTTTATGTCTTTCACAGTCACAAAGAGATCTTTAACTTTTCTGTCAATGGATTTTTCATGAATTAATGGTAATCTTGGATTCACAGACAACCAATTGATTTCAAGTCCCTGGTAACATGCTGAACTTTAGCCCAAAAATCTGCACAGGGATCGGCACATTCTAGATAATAATAATAATATTGAATCAATTGTCTGTAGGTGCTGGGATCTGTCAGCACTAAATCACAAGGACCACCGCCATATTTCTCTTCACTTTTCTTTCTTGTTAGCGGCGTTGTTTTCACTTTCGGCATTTTTTTCAAAAATATCTCAGACAACCTTAAATGTAATTAAATTCAATATTAAAATCTGATATAAATTAATGATGTTACAAACTCTTGTCTTCAGCTTGTAATATACGCATAATCCTCCCCCCTTTTTCCGATGATAATAAAGAAACACTCACTAAAATAATTATTATTACAGAGTAAGTTACTATGCAAAAACACGGCCTCGCAATGACACTATAAGCAAGATTCCAGTCCGCCGTCGGCGCAAGGCAATAAACCGTATATTTTCTAAAATAAACACAGAGAACCGTCCTTAAACTATAAATATATTATAATAGGGGGCTGGACACGCAGTGGTCCGTAACATTGACTTTTAAAGCATAGCAAGACAAGGACAGTTGAAAAAAAAATGGTTACATGCACCGAAAAAACTAGTGAAAAAGTAAAAATTAAACAGTTATTTCAAAATCCGCAAAAAGATATTCAAGTTAAACTCATATATTTGTGATTTTAACGTATTATACATGGAAATGCAACTACTGATTGCTTACTCACACTCCTGTGTCAACATCGACCTGCCCTAATGATTATGCATATTTATATATGTGTATATTTGTGCATCAATGTATGCATATTTTTATATGTGTGGACATGTATGTTTGTATCATTACGTATAAGTGTATATGTCTGCAGGTATAATGAATATTTGTGAATATGTGTAGGTCTGTCCATCCACGTATGCATATTAATGTCTATATGTGTGTTCACGTATGTATGCATATTTATATGTACATGCATGTATATATATTTATGTATGTATGTATATCTATGTATGTGTATGCATTATACGTGTATAATATGTTTGTGTTATTCATACTAATGTATTTCTGAATGTGTGTGCTTATATGTATGCATATTAATGTATGTGTGTATTTTGTGAATTTTTGCATGTATATATATGTGTGTGTGCATGCATATTTATCTATTTATGTATGTGGTTATATGTGTGCATCTATGTATGCATATATATTTAAGTTTGTTTGCATGGACGTATGCATCTTTATTTATGTATATGTGTGTGCTTGAGTGAATGCATATTTATTTATGCGTGTATGTGCATGTATGTATGTGTATTTGTATGTGCATGTATATATGCATATCAAGGTATTGTTTATGTGTTCATTTAATTATGCTTAATTATGTGTGTACATGTGTGTGCATATGTAAGTGTGCCTTTGCTTCTATGAATGCATATATAAGTTTGTGTGCATGTACGTATGCATATTTATGTATTATATTCGTGTGCATGTATCATGCATATTAAGTATGTGTGTTTGCACGTATTCAGGTATATCTATTACGTGTAAGCATGTATGTATGCAATTTATGGTTGTGTGAATGTGCGTATTGTGGTTTAATTATGTGTATCTGTGTATGCATATGCTTGTGTGTGGAAGACATGCATATTTATATTTGTGCATGTATGTGTGCATATTTATGGTTGTGTGAATATGTTTATTGTGTTTGTATTTATGTTTATCTGAGCAACTATATTTATGAATGTGTGTGCATGACCTCTATATTTATGTATGTGAATCTGCGTTAATATGCATGCATATTTATGTATTTATATATATATATATGTAGGTGTATGTATTATATATGTATAATATGTTGTGTTATTCATTCTATTTGTGTGCATATATGTATGCATATTTATGTATGTGTTATTTTGTGAATTTTTGCTTGTATATTTATGTATGTTTGTGCTTGAGTGAATGCATATTTCTTTATGCTATATATCTGCATTCATGTATGCATATTTAAGTGGATGGGCATGTATGTCTGGATACCTATATTTTGTAATCATTCTTATGTATATATGGGTTTGCATGCATTAATGGAAAATTATGGAACGGTTCATTCTTATATGTCCAAATGTATGTGTTAGCATATATGCATATTTATATATATATATATTGTACATGACCTTGGCATATTCATGTGTTCCTTATGTATTCATATTAATGTGCTTGTTTGTGCATGTTTGTGTGCATGTATGTTTGTTTATTTGTGTGGACATGAGTGTATGCAGATTTACGTATGTGTGAATGTGGGTATATTGTGTATAATTGCGTATGTGTACATGCATATTTATGTATGTGTGCATGCATGAACAATGCATATTTATGTGCGTCTATGCGTGTGCATGTATGTAGCCAATTAATTATATTTAGTTTTTGTTAAGGATATTTATATGTGTATTGGTGCATATATGTATGCCTCTTTATGCATTTGTATATGTGTGCATATCTGTATTATATTTATGGGTGCATGTATGTGCATGTACATATGCATATTTATGTAGGTGTTGTGAGTGCATATATGTATGTATATTAGATATGCGTGTGTACATATTTGTATACATAATTATGTATTTTTGTGTGCGTGTATGTATGTGTACTTATTATGTTGTATGAATATTTATGTATATGTTTGCATGTATATTTATTATGCGTGTGCATGTATGTAGGCATATATATGTATATGATTATTAGGGCAGGTCGATTTTCAACTTTTTTAAAAATCGCAATATGAGTAAGTATACAGTAGTTGCATCTATTCAAGTATTACACAATAAAAAAAATTAGGCTTTTAGGTTAATGTTCCGCTTGCGGATTTGCGATTAAAGTTTAATTGTGTTTCAAGTTTATTTCATATTCTATATTTTTTATCATAAGTTACATAACATTTGGAAAAGAGAACAATATATTTCCATAATGACCCAATAAAACTAGGAATATAAATGATCATATGACTGAGAATAATGTCCTTTTGACATAAACACTGGACGCATTTTCCTGCTCAGCAGTTTCGTAAGGATAGATCTGTGTCGGGCCTCAAACCCATACACTGAATGAGAAGCTTCTGTCACTAACTTTACACTCCTTTCAACGCTCTGAGAATGACATGGTAGGTTTGGAATATCCGGCTTTGTGCTCTTGTTGATGAAGGTCTGGATTTCCTCATCAGAAAAGTGTTGTGTAGTTGGTGGCTCCATTGTACCAGCGTCAGGAAGGTCAATAAGTTCTGGCCAGGTGTCAGCGTCCCAGTTCACTGGAGGAATTTTCTTTTCCATTTCTTGGCTGCTGTTCATTCTGGAAATAAAAAAAATGTATATTAATAATATCGGCCTAATAATCAAAACTATTTCCTTATTATTTTTGCTTTGAAAATTCGAAATATAAAAATTCCACAGACGTTGCCTAAGTATTCTGTTCAAATCTTAATATATTATTTTGAAAATAAAAATATCTAGAATAACAAATTTTGCAAACAATACCTGCGTCTGAGAGTAAGAATTGTGTGAAGTCCAAGATTTCTGATCTGGTCATCATCATCTTTCACCATGGCGTAAAGGAAGTTTGCAGGTAGCAGGCAGAAAGCATTCCCCTGAATATTTTGTTTTACAATGCGTCTCACATCATCAAACTGAATCAGTTTCAAGTGGTTGATGGTAGAGAAAAGAATGCGAGGTGAATCATGTAGTTTAGAGGACATCTTTAAGCTGAACCATGAGGGAGCATAAACCTTGACGATGTATTGGATTAATTTTGTCAGATTCTTGTTTGGACTGTTGTCTCGTGTGTATAGACAAAGAAGTCGTATAGCAAGTGTTAACCATCGTGCATGGTTGAGTGGACCTATTTTCCAGGCTGCCCATCTATCATCTACTCTTCCCACTCCGATACCCTTACAATATTCATAGAGAAGCCTTTGATCATGACTGAAATCCTTCAGTACCTCATCTGGAATGTACTCATCAGTAATTGGTGTTTGAACTGGCTCAAACTGTACTTGTGGTTCACCATGAATATCTTCTAAGCACCTTTTCCCAAGGGGTCCATTGAAGCTTCATGGGCCAGTTGTTGTTCCATCCAGTTTTTTAAATAGGGCTCTTAGTGGAAGTTCATTTTGATGAAGGGCACAGCCAATTGTGTGCAGCTTCCTCCCAAGAATTTCTTCTAGCTTTACCACCAAACCACTCTTAGAACCAGTGTTTGTTGCTGTATTGTCAAGAAGAATAGCATGTATACTCTCAAGGCTGTCATATTCTTGAAGAACACTGAATGCTTCCTGAGCAAGAACATCGCCAGTAGCACCTACAACAGGTATTGTTCTGTGGGTCAAATAGGTGCCTGGAGATTTTCCATCTTCATATGTGAATGTGAGATGATGTTCTGTAGCAACACACTTTTTGAGAACATTTCCCCCTTCTTGCGCTTCTGTTTCCTTATATGTCAAGGTTTTATCATCAAGCTTTCCATCTACACCCATGCAAACGAGGTGTGTCTTCGTCTCTGACTCAACTTCTTCACTAATTACTCTTACTTTTGATTTAGCCCTGTCTAACTTACACTTGTCAATTAAGATTTGATTAATGTCAACCTCTGGCCTCAATAGGTGTTTGATGTCATAGAGCAAGGCATTACCAAGAGCTGCCCCAAGACTGGAGGAACATTCAGCTCTGACAAGCTCCATAGCATATCTGGGAAACTTGAGAAGGTTGTAGTCTCCTGAAGTCCTCCTGTTAGGCTGCCATTCATCTCCCTGAAAATATAAGAATCACAAAAGATTAGATAGGGAATATTACTTCTTCAGCAGATTAAGATACAAGAAACAATGCATTAATTTTTGCATGAAGTAGTTGTGATTCGAAATACTAACATAGCATACAAGGTAATGATCGTTTAGTTCATATATACTAAGGCAAAGAAAAAAAACACGAACCTCAGAATTTGATTGTTCAGGGATATCTGTAGGCTGTGTAGGAGGTCCTGCTAATTCAATGTCCTCCTGAGATAAGACATGTTGCTCTCTCAGTTTAGCTCTCCTATCTCTTTTGGCAGCAGATATGTCCACCGAAGACATCTGAAATGCTCCCTTGGGTCCTGTTTTTGAACGCTGATCTCGAAGATATGCTCTTTCTTCAATTGGCACCTTTGCAGCTGCTGGACAAGCGCAGATGATGTGTTCTTTTGTGCATTTGTCTTTTTTGCAATATATCCTAGAATCGTTGCAAGGCACAATTTCCAGAGGACAGGAACAGGCTGATATATCAAAGAGTTTGTCCAACTTAGAATCCAGATTACGCTTAGCATTTGCTTTAGCATGCTTGCGATTTATGTCTTTCACAGTCACAAAGAGATCTTTAACTTTTCTGTCAATGGATTTTTCATGAATTAATGGTAATCTTGGATTCACAGACAACCAAATTGATTTCAAGTCCCTGGTAACATGCTGAACTTTAGCCCAAAAATCTGCACAGGGATCGGCACATTCTAGATAATAATAATAATATTGAATCAATTGTCTGTAGGTGCTGGGATCTGTCAGCACTAAATCACAAGGACCACCGCCATATTTCTCTTCACTTTTCTTTCTTGTTAGCGGCGTTGTTTTCACTTTCGGCATTTTTTCAAAAATATCTCAGACAACCTTAAATGTAATTAAATTCAATATTAAAATCTGATATATAAATTAATGATGTGTTACAAACTCTTGTCTTCAGCTTGTAATATACGCATAATCCTCCCCCCTTTTTCCGATGATAATAATAGAAACACTCACTAAAATAATTATTATTACAGAGTAAGTTACTATGCAAAACACGGCCTCGCAATGACACTATAAGCAAGATTCCAGTCCGCCGTCGGCGCAAGGCAATACACCGTATTTTCTAAAATAAACACAGAGAACCGTCCTTAAACTATAAATATATATATAATAGGGGGCTGGACACGCAGTGGTCCGTAACATTGACTTTTAAAGCATAGCAAGACAAGGACAGTTGAAAAAAATGGTTACATGCACCGAAAACACTAGTGAAAAGTAAAATTAAACAGTTATTTCAAAATCCGCAAAAAGATATTCAAGTTAAACTCATATATTTGTGATTTTAACGTATTATACATGGAAATGCAACTACTGATTGCTTACTCACACTCCTGTGTCAACATCGACCTGCCCTAATGATTATGCATATTTATATATGTGTATATGTGCATCAATGTATGCATATTTTATATGTGTGACATGTATGTTTGTATCATTACGTATAAGTGTATATGTCTGCAGGTATAATGAATATTTGTGAATATGTGTAGGTCTGTCCATCCACGTATGCATATTAATGTCTATATGTGTGTTCACGTATGTATGCATATTTATATGTACATGCATGTATATATATTTATGTATGTATGTATATCTATGTATGTGTATGCATTATACGTGTATAATATGTTTGTGTTATTCATTCTTATGTATGTCTCTATGTGTGCATATATGTATGCATATTTATGTATGTGTTTATTTTGTGAATTTTTGCTTGTATATTATGTATGTTTGTGCTTGAGTGAATGCATATTTCTTTATGCTATATATCTGCATTCATGTATGCATATTTAAGTGGATTGGCATGTATGTCTGGATACTTATATTTTTGTAATCATTCTTATGTATATATGTGTTTGCATGCATTAATTCAAAATTATGGAACGGTTCATTCTTATATGTCCAAATGTATGTGTTAGCATATATGTATGCATATTTATATATATATATATTTACATGACCTTGGCATATTCATGTGTTCCTTATGTATTCATATTAATGTGCTTGTGTGTGCATGTTTGTGTGTATATATATATATTTGTGTGCATGTATGTTTGTTTATTTGTGTGGACATGAGTGTATGCAGATTTACGTATGTGTGAATGTGGGTATATTGTGTATAATTGCGTATGTGTACATGCATATTTATGTATGTGTGCATGCATGAACAATGCATATTTATGTGCGTGCATGTATGTATGCAAATAAATTTATATTTATGTTTTTGTTAAGGATATTTATATGTGTATTGGTGCATATATGTATGCCTCTTTATGCATTTGTATATGTGTGCATATCTGTATTATATTTATGGGTGCATGTATGTGCATGTACATATGCATATTTATGTAGGTGTTTGTGAGTGCATATATGTATGTATATTTAGATATGCGTGTGTACATAATTGTATGCATAATTATGTATGTTTGTGTGCGTGTATGTATGTGTACTTATTATGTTGTATGAATATTTATGTATATGTTTGCATGTATATATATTATGCGTGTGCATGTATGTAGGCATATATATGTATATGATTATGCATATTTATATATGTGTATATTTGTGCATCAATGTATGCATATTTTTATATGTGTGGACATGTATGTTTGTATCATTACGTATAAGTGTATATGTCTGCAGGTATAATGAATATTTGTGAATATGTGTAGGTCTGTCCATCCACGTATGCATATTAATGTCTATTTGTGTGTTCACGTATGCATGCATATTTATATGTACATGCATGTATATATATTTTTGTATGTATGTGTATGCATTATACGTGTATAATATGTTTGTGTTTTTCATACTAATGTATTTCTGAATGTGTGTGCTTATATGTATGCATATTATGTATGTACGCATATTTATGTATATGTGTATTTTGTGAATTTTTGCATGTATATTTATCTATGTGTGTTTATGTATATATATGTATATATGTATGTGTGTATGCATATTTATCTATTTATGTATGTGGTTATATGTGTGCTTCTATGTATGCATATATATTTAAGTTTGTTTGCATGGACGTATGCATCTTTATTTATGTATATGTGTGTGCTTGAGTGAATGCATATTTCTTTATGCTTATATTTGTGCATTCATATGTACATATTTAAGTGGATGGGCATTTCTGTCTTCATGGTTATGTGTATGCGTATCAGTGTGTATGTATGCATACTTATGTGTATAATTGTTTGCATGCACTTATGCAAAATTATATAACGATGCATTCTTATTTATCTGTATGTATGTGTTTGCATATATGTATGCATATTTAAGTATGTGTGGATGTATGTTTTCATATTTATATATATATATGTGTGTACATGACATGCATATTCATGTGTGCGTTTGAATGTATATTTATGTATGTGTATGCATATTTATGTACTTGTATGCATGTATGTATATTCGTGTGTGTGCATGAGTGTATGCAAATTTATGTACGTCGGTATATTGGGTATATATGCGTCTGTGTACATGCATGTATGAATATTTAATTAAATGCATGTTCATGAACAATGGATATTTATTGCGTGTGCATGTATGTATACAAGTGAATGTATATTTAAGTTTGTGTTATGGATATTTATATGTGTATGTGTGCATATATGTATGCCTATTTATGTATTTTTATATGTGTGCATATATGTATTATATTTATGGGTTTTATGTGTGTGCATATACGTATGCATATTTATGTAGGTTCTTGTGTGTGCATATATGTATGTATATTTAGATACGTGTGTGTGTATGTATGTATGAATAATTATGTATGTGTGCATGGATGTCTACATATTGTTGTATGAGTATTTATTTATATCTGTGCATGTATATTATGTGTGTTGTGTGTGTGCATGTATATATACATATATGTGTATATGTTTATGCATATTTATGTATGTGTATCTTTGTGCATCTATGTATGTGTGGACATACATATATAGATATTTAAGTATGTGTATATGTGTGCATGTATGTTTGTATCTTTATGTATGTGTGTATGTGTGCATGTATTATGCATATTTCCGTATGTGTGTAGGTCTGTCCATGTACGTATGCATATCAAAGTATTGTATGTGTGTGCATGAATGTATGGATATTATATATGTTTGTATGTGTACATATATGCATGCATATTTGTGTGCATTTATGTATTCATATTTATGTATTGGTATATGTGTGCATGTGTATGCTTATTTATTTATTTGTAATTGTTTACGTGTATTTAAGCGTATTTATGTATATGTGTATGTGTGCATATATGTATTGATATTAATGCATGTATGGGCATGTATGCCTGACTATTTATTATGTGGTTATGTGTGTCGGTATATGTTTACAATTATGCATGTGCGTATGTGAGTGCATCAGCTATGCATGTTTATGAATGTATGTATGTGTGTATATCTGCATTATGTATGCATAATTATGTGTGTGCATGTATGTTTGCATACTTTGGTATGTGTATGCGTCTATTATACATATATATGTATGTTTGTTTGCAAGTACGTATGTTTAATTATTTATGTGTATAAATTTGTTCACTTACGTAATCATATTCATTTGTTTATCTGTGTTCATGTATCTATGCAAATGTATATGTGTATGTATATGTATTTGTGTGCATTCCCGTATGCATATATATGTGTGTATGTGTATATGTGCATGTATGTATGAATATTTATTATGTATATTTTGCATGTGCGTATGCAAATATTGTTTGTATATGTGTGTGCATGTATGCATTCATATTTATGTATGTTTGTATATGTGCGCATATATGTATGCATATTTTGGTATGTGTGTGCATGTAAGTATGCATAATTATGTGTTTTGCACGCTTATTTGTGTATATGTATGCACGTATGCATTTATGTAAGTATATTTATATTTGTGTATGAGTGAATGCATATTTATGCAAGTCTGTATATGTGTATATTGTGTATACATATGCATGTTTGATGTATATTCGTCAATATATTTGCATGTATGTATCTATATTAATGAGTGTGTACAAGTATGAGTGCATATTTATGGTTGTATCAATGTCTGTATTGTGGTTTATTTATTGTATCTGTGTATGTATGTGTATGTGAGCATCTATATTAAAGAATGTGTGCATGACCTATGCATATATATTATGTATGCGAATCTGTGCAAATATGGATGCGTATTTATGCATGTATGTATATATATATATATGTGTGTGCATGCATGTATTAATATGTAATTAAATGCGAGTTCATGAACAATGCATATTTATGTGCGTGTGCATGTATGCATGCAAATGAATGTATATTTAAGTTTGAGTTATGGATATTTACATGTGTATGTGTGCATATATGTATTATATTTATGGGTTTTATGTGTGTGCATATATATGTATGTGTTTTGTGTACATATATGTATGAATATTTAGATACGCGCCTGTGCATGTATGTAAGCATATATACGAATATGTTTATTCATGCTTATGTATGTTTGGACATGTATATCTGGATATTTAACTGTGTGTATATGTGTTTTTGTATGTTTGTATCTTTATGTATAAGTATATATGTGTGCACGTATATATGCATATATATGTCTGTGTGTGTATGTATGTATTCATATTATGTATTTTTTATGTGTGGGCAAGTATGTCTGGATAAATTATATTGGTATACGTGTGCTTATATGTATGCATATATATGTAAGTTGGTGTGCATGTACATATGCATCTTTAGGTATATATATGTGTGTGCTTATGTGTTTATATGTATGTATGCATATTTATATTTATATGTGTATTCATATTTATGTATGTTTGTGTTTGAGTGAATGCATATTTATTTATGCGTGTGTGTGTGCATGTATATATGCATATCAAGGTATTGTTTATGTGTTCATTTAATTATGCTTAATTATGTGTGTACATGTGTGTGCATATGTAAGTGTGCGTTTGCTTCTATGAATGCATATATAAGTTTGTGTGCATGTACGTATGCATATTTATGTATTATATTCGTGTGCATGTATCATGCATATTAAGTATGTGTTTGCACGTATTCAGGTATATCTATTACGTGTAAGCATGTATGTATGCATATTTATGGTTGTGTGAATGTGCGTATTGTGGTTTAATTATGTGTATCTGTGTATGCATATGCTTGTGTGTGGAAGACATGCATATTTATATTTGTGCATGTATGTGTGCATATTTATGGTTGTGCGAATATGTTTATTGTGTTTGTATTTATGTTTATCTGAGCAACTATATTTATGAATGTGTGTGCATGACCTCTATATTTATGTATGTGAAACTGCGTTAATATGCATGCATATTTATGTATTTATATATATATATATGTATGTGTATGTATTATATATGTATAATATGTTTGTGTTATTCATTCTATTTGTGTGCATATATGTATGCATATTTATGTATGTGTTTATTTTGTGAATTTTTGCTTGTATATTTATGTATGTTTGTGCTTGAGTGAATGCATATTTCTTTATGCTATATATCTGCATTCATGTATGCATATTTAAGTGGGTGGGCATGTATGTCTGGATACTTATATTTTTGTAATCATTCTTATGTATATATGGTTTGCATGCATTAATGCAAAATTATGGAGGTTCATTCTTATATGTCCAAATGTATGTGTTAGCATATATGTATGCATATTTATATATATATGTACATGACCTTGGCATATTCATGTGTTCCTTATGTATTCATATTAATGTGCTTGTTTGTGCATGTTTGTGTGCATGTATGTTTGTTTATTTGTGTGGACATGAGTGTATGCAGATTTACGTATGTGTGAATGTGGGTATATTGTGTATAATTGCGTATGTGTACATGCATATTTATGTATGTGTGCATGCATGAACAATGCATATTTATGTGCGTGCATGTATGTATGCAAATAAATTTATATTTATGTTTTTGTTAAGGATATTTATATGTGTATTGGTGCATATATGTATGCCTCTTTATGCATTTGTATATGTGTGCATATCTGTATTATATTTATGGGTGCATGTATGTGCATGTACATATGCATATTTATGTAGGTGTTTGTGAGTGCATATATGTATGTATATTTAGATATGCGTGTGTACATATTTGTATGCATAATTATGTATGTTTGTGTGCGTGTATGTATGTGTACTTATTATGTTGTATGAATATTTATGTATATGTTTGCATGTATATATATTATGCGTGTGCATGTATGTAGGCATATATATGTATATGATAATGCATATTTATATATGTGTATATTTGTGCATCAATGTATGCATATTTTTATATGTGTGGACATGTATGTTTGTATCATTACGTATAAGTGTATATGTCTGCAGGTATAATGAATATTTGTGAATATGTGTAGGTCTGTCCATCCACGTATGCATATTAATGTCTATTGTGTGTTCACGTATGCATGCATATTTATATGTACATGCATGTATATATATTTTTGTATGTATGTGTATGCATTATACGTGTATAATATGTTTGTGTTTTCATACTAATGTATTCTGAATGTGTGTGCTTATATGTATGCATATTATGTATGTACGCATATTTATGTATGTGTATTTTGTGAATTTTTGCATGTATATTTATCTATGTGTGTTTATGTATATATATATTGTATGTGTGTATGCATTTTATCTATTTATGTATGTGGTTATATGTGTGCTTCTATGTATGCATATATATTTAAGTTTGTTTGCATGGACGTATGCATCTTTATTTATGTATATGTGTGTGCTTGAGTGAATGCATATTTCTTTATGCTTATATTTGTGCATTCATATGTACATATTTAAGTGGATGGGCATTTCTGTCTTCATGGTTATGTGTATGCGTATCAGTGTGTATGTATGCATACTTATGTGTATAATTGTTTGCATGCACTTATGCAAAATTATATAACGATGCATTCTTATTTATCTGTATGTATGTGTTTGCATATATGTATGCATATTTAAGTATGTGTGGATGTATGTTTTCATATTTATATATATATATATGTGTGTACATGACATGCATATTCATGTGCGCGTTTGAATGTATATTTATGTATGTGTATGCATATTTATGTACTTGTATGCATGTATGTATATTCGTGTGTGTGCATGAGTGTATGCAAATTTATGTACGTCGGTATATTGGGTATATATGCGTCTGTGTACATGCATGTATGAATATTTAATTAAATGCATGTTCATGAACAATGGATATTTATTGCGTGTGCATGTATGTATGCAAGTGAATGTATATTAAGTTTGTGTTATGGATATTTATATGTGTATGTGTGCATATATGTATGCCTATTTATGTATTTTATATGTGTGCATATGTATTATATTTATGGGTTTTATGTGTGTGCATATACGTATGCATATTTATGTAGGTTCTTGTGTGTGCATATATGTATGTATATTTAGATACGTGTGTGTGTATGTATGTATGAATAATTATGTATGTGTGCATGGATGTCTACATATTGTTGTATGAGTATTTATTTATATCTGTGCATGTATATTTATTGTGTGTTTGTGTGTGCATGTATATATACATATATGTGTATATGTTTATGCATATTTATGTATGTGTATCTTTGTGCATCTATGTATGTGTGGACATACATATATAGATATTTAAGTATGTGTGTATGTGTGCTTGTATGTTTGTATCTTTATGTATGTGTGTATGTGTGCATGTATTATGCATATTTCCGTATGTGTGTAGGTCTGTCCATGTACGTATGCATATCAAAGTATTGTATGTGTGTGCATGAATGTATGGATATTATATATGTTTGTATGTGTACATATATGCATGCATATTTGTGTGCATTTATGTATTCATATTTATGTATTGGTATATGTGTGCATGTATGTATGCTTATTTATTTATTTGTAATTGTTTACGTGTATTTAAGCGTATTTATGTATATGTGTATGTGTGCATATATGTATTGATATTAATGCATGTATGGGAATGTATGTCTGACTATTTATTTATGTGGTTATGTGTGTCGGTATATGTTTATAATTATTCATGTACGTATGTGAGTGCATCAGCTATGCATGTTTATGAATGTATGTATGTGTGTATATCTGCATGTATGTATGCATAATTATGTGTGTGCATGTATGTTTGCATACTTTGGTATGTGTATGCATCTATTATACATATATATGTATGTTTGTTTGCAAGTACGCATGTTTAATTATTTATGTGTATAAATTTGTTTACATACGTAATCATCTTCATTTGTTTATCTGTGTTCATGTATCTATGCAAATGTATATGTGTATGTATATGTATTTGTGTGCATTCCCGTATGCATATTTATGCATGATTTTATGTGTACATGTATACATATTGATGTGTGTAGGTATATTTATGTATGTGTATATGTGTGTGTTTTCTTTTATAAGGTACACATCCTTATTTAATTAAATATACCAGTGAATATAACAAAACAGTCTTTGTCCATCAAATAGATCATTAAGTAACATCTCTGTTAATATTCCTCTGTCAAATAAGTGACTTCTGATCATAATAAGGCGGCCATCCACAGTCACAGAACCAGCCGTTGATCTCAGGAGAGGCCGAGTCCCTTCAAAGATCTGTAGACATCGCCAATGCTGCAAAATGTATAAGGTGTAAATTAAAGTTATTTTCATAAACTGGGGTACAATGGATGCGGTTTGATCAAACCCATATTACAGGAATTCAAGGCAAGTTCTGGTTTTTGTTAGGGAGGAAACGGGATACCGACCTATGGGATGTCAGACTTCTGTGAGGAGTCACAGTTCCGTCAATTAAAGTCAGGTGGATGAACCTGGATGTAGAGGAATGACAGCTCGGTATTTCAGAGATTTGCTTCTAGCCCACAATTTAACGGGGTGGTTTTAGTATAATAGGGTGATTGTGGCTGGTGATGATGGAGAGACTGATCTGTTGTTCTCGATAAACACCTGACGACTCTTACAACAGGTGGTTTAAAATTTAAAAAAACATTTGCTGCGTGAAATGTTGGTGTTTCTTGCCATACGGCCATAGACAGCTATAACTTTATAGGAGACTGTTGTCGGTCCCTTCAGGGCACCGAGGAGCAATCACAGGAATCCGATTGGAAACCCTTTATGTAGTAAATTCTTCACCAAATGCAGGAAACAAGACCTACGCCATTGGCCGTTCTGCCTCTCGTTTGGCCATAGTTGGTCACTGCTGTCCTACAAAATCTATTGCATATCCTCCACAACATATCCTTGCCCTTTAAGTGAGAAGTGTAAACGTTTTTGGTCCTTACTTATATATATATATGGGCCACAATAAGTCTACTTATGATTTAACTCCACACAACTGGAAGGGCTCTGTATTCCATATTTCTTTAAGAATCATTTACCGAAATAGTGACTTAATTTTCATAACAATGAACCTTCTCTGTTGTTCTACAGCATTTCAGAGTTTATTTGAGTGGAGCTTTGTGTAGAAAAGAAGAAGAAAAAAGCGAATATGGCAGAATTTCCACGTTGGAAGTAAATATGTATCCACTACTATCTGTTGAACGCTGATTCGGTATTAAGCTCCTGGTTTGTTTTTAATTCTTTAAGTATAAAATTAAGAATTCTAAAGAACCTGGCGCACCCGCCATTTTTCGTACACCTGCTGAGCCAAGGACGAGCGACGTATAACAGAGCTGAGCCAATCAGCGCTCAGCGTCTTCGGCTCTCACGTACAGGTGCCTGCTCAGGTTGGTAGGCGCTAATAACTACAGCGGTATCTTCAGCTCTGATAAATGCCATTTTCGGATAATATATCTCTTTGCACGTCACCTTGTTTATTCTTTACTCCATTTGCTGTTTACCAGTAAACAATGTTGGTGATCGTGTCTCATTCATAGCTAAGAATGAAACATAAAAGGGGACATATCTCCACATCAACTCTGGTATAATGACACAGCTGGGAGCTGATTCGCTGAACGCTCCATTGTCCCCGAGCGCATCATGACCGTATAACGGGGTGATGGTGTAAATTAAAGGTGTCTAGCCACCTTTACAGGTGATGATGACCTTTATTTCTGTCAAGGCTAAATAAATAATTTTGCATTTTTCTACAGATAAATAACTAAAATATTGAATTTATTTTATTTGGAATTTTTGTTTGGTCAAGAAATAAAATATTTCTACAAATCTCTTGAAGATGAAATATGAGATATGGAAGGATTTTCTCTCTCACTGATAAAAGGACCAGAGAGGTAATGATGACTGCAACTGAGAGGTGCAGAAGTAAGTAGAGGCTGACGGTAACCTGAATAATAAACGTTGTGTTACATTAAATATGTCAATGATCATAATAAATAAAATCTTCGGTCGCTATTCAGGCTGAAGCTGAATTCAGGGAATTATGAGATTAATTACCAAAGGGAACAAATAAAGTTTCCTTTCTTCACATCTCATTGTAGTTCATCACGTAAACATCTGGAATATTCGGACAGGTGGAGGAGATTCATATTTCACGAAAATATTGAAATATTAGAATGGATTCGGTGAAGATTCTTTGGCAAGTTTCCATCTTTTCAGTGATTAAAGGAAGGAGTGAGCTGAATTGTTGAGTATCTTTCCATCTATCTCTTTAAGTTTCATCTGTCTGAGTGAGTTATCTCATCTGTCCTCCTACATGTATGTAGTACTCTATAGGATATCGTAGTGTGTAGGTATGCAGGTAAACTAAACTGGACAGTGAGGTCAATGACTACTGGATTAGTGGACCTCACTACACGATCTGTAGGTTTGTGTTCACCAGCCTGAAGATAGATCTTTAAGGTTGTGGACGTCCATGCTTTGGTTTTGATTGTGAAGAACTTTAAACACAACAGATTTAATTAGTTTATGTTTATCTGTTTAGATGAGATTTATGAAAAACTTTGGTTTATTAATTATTTAATAAAGTCCTACTGCTATCTGTTGTGGTCATAACTAGCGGGAATAATGAACAAATTATTACCGTTTGTGCTCGGTGTGAAATTAGAAAGAAAACGGTGCTGAATAACTTACCTGTAATTAAATACAATAAATTAATGGCTGTGGAATTCAACAGTAAACACAATTCAATTTAAATGTGATATTCTTATATTTTCTGGACCTTTCATCACTCTTATTTACACGTGATAATAATTGGTGGATTGCCTAAGTAAACAAAATTAATTAGATATTCACCAATTCACATATTTCTGTACCTAACATCAGCTATAATAGCGATTATTACCGGTGAATAATCATGTTTAATACAAAGCAAACAAATTATTTCTCATTTTCATTTGTTGCTGTAAATATCAAAATTGCACCGTAGCTGATCGGAATCAATACAAATATGAAATATCTTTCATTAAAAAATATTTAATTATTAGAGCAAAATATTTTTGACAAGATTTAATTTCTTAACAAAAAACTCTGCTGCTTTTTGACAAACAAATTTGTTAATTAAAATTATTAAATGTTATAAAATTGATTTAGCAGACGTCGTACATTCAAACTTTATCTTTTTTACTTGTCCTGTTTAAATAAACTTGTCAGTTAAACCAGACATCGTCAGATGATTTAATCAATGCTCGGAATTGCTGAGTTTATCCAGAACTAAAATAGCTCAAATCTGTTACCTGTTTGTGATGTAAATGACTGCATTGTTTACGTAGAGGATATAAATTCTGAAATCTTTACCTGCACTGCGCACTTTTACCTGTCAGCCAGGTACAATGAAGGTCTCGCTGATTTTTGCAGCTTTGCTGTTGCTCGATGTGTTCATCCTCTCCTCTTCAGGTGAGATTCTCACAATTATATAGCTGTTTTTACACTATTGTTACGGCTAACTATTAAATACCACATAAATACCAGGTAAAGGCCTCCTTTCGTCCATTATACCTAGCAGGCAGCCAGCGGTTACACCGACTTAATGGCTGACGTCACCTGACCTCCTCCAGTTTCCTACGGTGATCATCCGCCGACAATCAGAAGTTTTCTGGAAGGTTCTGTGCGCGCTGAAAACTCTTCTGTATTTGATGAGATCTACAGGGGAACCTCAACCGCGAGTAAAGCTCATCTTTTACACTCAGGGAAATTACACCTGTTACTATCTGCAGTAAATTCAAAGCTAATCGGTAATCGAACCTCAACTGGAACTCGACCGCTTCTTTTTCGCATACAAGTCCACCATCGTGGTTGGTTCTGTGAGGAAGAAACATCTGCTGGTGGCAGCTCGCAGATATACAGAGAGACTGCGAAATACATCGAAAAAGGGGAGGAAGGATTAATTCTATGCCATTACCTTTACACTCTGACTATTCGGCTACTAAGCTACCTCCGCCTCCTTCTACTCATCACTAACGTACATCATTTCCTAAGTCTGTAATCCAGTATATCTTAAAGTAATATTCAATCTCTGAGGCTCGGAGCTGATGGAATCCGAATTTAATTTTTGTTTAAATAAACAGATCAACGAAAAGTCAAAAGGTTTAGATGGAAACCTTTATAACAAAGAATTTATTCACTTTGAGAAAACGAAGACATTTAATGTATTTATAATTAAGTAAATAAATACATTAATAAAACATTTTGTAATCTTTATTTCTTTCTCAAATATGAAGCACTCAAATTTCTTTTATTTCCATGTTAATTTAATCTGTTATTTGCCTTCCTATACATAACTTTGTTTTATTTATAAGTATTATTCCTTTCTTAGTTTCTCTGGTTTCATGATATAAAATTAACGTTTCTCCTTCATTAGTGGTTACCCGATAAACTTTAAATATGATCGCATGATGACTGGCAACAAGTTTTAAAGGTACAATTTCGGTTGTTTATTTTGTTGGGATTTGACAAATAGCAGAAAAAACAGTTAAGTAAAGACGTCCTTCTAACTGCTCTCAAGTACCTGTCCTTTCACATTTGTGAATTAACACCTGGTATTTCTGAAAAATAAATTATGCGTTTTTATACAAAGTCAAAGCCATGAAGTAAATGTTAACTTTCTTAACCCCATTTATTATTTACATATTTATTTATTATTTCACTATTTTAGTTTGAGTCGAAATTTTATGTTAACCACGGCTTTGTCAATACGTTTATTTTGCTGTTAACGAAATCTGGATAATTGAATCATAAAACAAGGGCAGATAACTATTGAAATGCCAAAACAAAATTATTACTATTTTTGTTTTACTTAATAGTACCAAAAAATTTGTCTTCTTCAAATAAAATGTTGAGTAAATGTTACTTAATATATAGGTTAATGATAAAACATTATAAATTATCAACATTTTTAGAATATCTGTGAAATTTTATTATTTTAACATTAGATATACAATAAATCATTAATGCCTATCATGAGATCCACTCTCATGACAGTCATTAAACATTAGTCAATTGAATGATACATTTCCCAGTTAATGTTTTCCGTAGTTTCTAACTCTCTATTGGTTGTAGATGACCTTAATGTTAACACCATAGCAACCAGGTTTCCATGTTTACTGATTTTTATAATTCAAATCTAATCAACAATTATACATTTCTGTTGATAATTAAAACTAAACTTATGTTAGACGACTTTTTAAAGAACATCCATCTCTGAAGTTATCATAATGAAAGCGATTCACGATTAATTAATAATATATTCATATACAAATAATGATATATTTCAAGATTTAACGATTTTTTCATAAATTATTTTTGATAAAATTTAATTAAAACAATTACATATTTTTTTCTTTAGTCTTTCACCTGAATTGAAACTAATAAATTGTACTTTGAAACCAAACTTCCATTTACTAATTGTTTGATGACTAAATTTTTTTTAATATTCAGTACTAAGATAAGCCAATTTAGATCAAAGCGACTGTTTCCAAATGAATAAAGCAAGCATTTAAATATTCTGTCAACCTTTTCACAAACAGTAGATTAGTTTTAAGTAATTTTCTTTATGATTGATGAACTTCGGAGCAATGATCCTTCTACTTACTGCTTAATTAGTTAAAATATTTTAGTTAAAATGATATATTTTTAAACGGCTTATATAACATACACAGCTCTGTTCTGTCTTCTCGTTTCAGAGGTTGTTGATGGAAAACAAGGTAAGAATATTTTGTATGGTTAATTTTTTTATTGAGTATTAATTTCTTTTTTCTACAATAATGTTAATTGCACCTTTGTTTCAACCATATTAATTACATTTCTATTTATAGAATTTAAACAATTTTTCTCTGTTTTCTTATCGTACTAATTATAATTTACCTTTCTGTACTAACGTTGACAACATTATAGACTAACCACTATTTTCTCTAATAATAAAAAGATGGCATCAGAAACCCTGACGGAGTATTTTAACTAATATTTTGACCAGTATGATTGCTTTTTATCTACAACAATGGATATTGCACCTTTGTTTCAAAGATAATTTCATTACAATTCTATTTATAAAGATTATTTAGAGTTAACTCTGCTTTCCTACATTATCACTATAAGTTACCTTTCTGTACTAACGTAGACCACGGGTAAACTAACCCCTATTTTCTCTATCTTTTATAACAAAAATGAAGCTGGAATCAGAGACCCTGACGGTAAGTATTTTAAACTAATACTTCATTTTTTAAATACCAATTACCGTCGAAAACACAAGGAAACCTCATGGAAATGTCTTTTTTATGTCTGCACCAGGTTTACAAGTTAAATCTACATGATTTTACATTTTTTTCTTTCTCGGTTAAATCATCTAAAACGTACGGACCTAAATTTCTCAATTTTAATTAATTTATAAATGTTTAATAAACTAGTGTGTGTAGATTTAATTTGTTCGTTACTGTCAATGATTATTTCTTTCTTAAGTTAGAATTGAGTAAAGGAGAGGTAATCCAGTGTTGATTTAAATTGTGGATGTATCTGTACTAATATTTCGTTTCTTAAAATTAACGTAATTTAAGGGAAAAATGTGCAGCTGAATTCTGAGGTTTGTTATCTCCTCAGGTCCTCAGTGAAAGAAAAGAATATTTTCTGGTCATCACTAAAAATGTATATATTTTCAATTTCTCCCTTATTCTATACAGGTAAAGTGATTAAGCGTGAAACTGTTGGAGCTTATAATTTTAAACATATTTAAATATTTTTTTACAATTTTACTAACTTCATTTCTTCGTCCATTTAAATATCGTGTTTATCTGTTTCTTAGGTCTGTTAATGTTCATCTTATTGCGTTTCAAGATCAATTACTGAGACTCCAAACACTTTAAACACATAAAATAATTAGAGAACTGTCAAATAAATAGGAAACAACAAGAATTAATTTTCTTTTTATTCTCATTTGTCTCTTACTTTCGTGTAAAGTGGCCGGTTTAATTATATTTTATGGCCTTCCTTGCCTCGCGTGTACGTAAGTTGTGGATTAAACGGGCTTAAGTTGTGGATATATTTATAGAAAATTAAAAATTATTAAATAATTCTCAAATTTGATGATCGGAAGATTAAAATAATGTACTGGTAATTCTTTGTTTCAAGAATCAAACCAAAAATATCACTTTTTATTTAATTCACTCGCTTACAAATAAATTAGTAAGCATATTTTAGATTTAAACACAAATTATATATTAAAAATTAATAAATATTACTGAGTACAATTATTTTATTTTAAATATTATTACAAACATGTTACGCATTTTAATTATTCCGATTATTTGAAACAATTTATTGTCCGAGAAGTAATAATTATGACATCCTACTTTGCCTTTATTTTCCTCTACTATTTAGATCATCCATTTGATGGCGAACAGATTAAGGTTAGTAACTGAAACTTACATCCACCCTCTGTGTTAGGGCTGTGAAAGCTAATAATACAATGTATATTTTTAAGAATTAAATAAATTTTTTTATCTTAATTAAAACGTAGCAGCACCTATGAAACTGATAATACAAATTGATACGTTTAAAAATGTTTTATTCTAATGAATTTCACAACTGCATATTAGATCAACATTTTGTTTTTTAATTGTTAAACCTTGAGGGGTATATTATCTAAAAGAATCCCCAACATACCCATACCATTATAGATGTCAAGTCTTTGTCACCACACACACAAATCAAAGATACAAATCATCAGAGAATCAAGCCGAAACTTTCAATTCTGAAGACCCCACGGAGTAAATACACTTAAATTCTAAATGACCTCTCGTATTTATCTAAATTTTATCTCTCTTCACTTGTTAACCACTGGTAATCTTTACAAAAAAGTTAAGTTTTTTTACGATTACTATCAGCTGAGTGCAAAGATAACTTTTAGACTTTTAACATATTTGCTCGTGGAAATATTAGTTAACAAGCAGAACTATTTACATCAGAAATACTTCACCTGTCACAAGATCGGTGAAATATTAACTGTCTCACACTTAAGGTGACCGTTTATCATCATGTAGGTAGCAATAACACCTGGTAGATACCTGACGGAAGACGGACTTAAACTATAGCATTCATTTGTTACAAGATCTCCATCTATGAAATAATTTTGCTATAAATATTGTTTTATGTAATTTCCTGCTAATTGATACTGTTAATTACTTGGTTAAAATCTTTATTTTGTAAAAGCCGGTTAATGTATACATGCTGCTCGTACCTGCTGAAAAACAGTTCTGACAGACGATCGTTAAATTGTTATAATTGGTTGTTCGTGGCACTATCGTCAGTATTCTTCGTCACCAATGGGATGATTATTACTGATAAAGTCCCTTCAGTCTCTTGTTTCATTCTAACATCACTTACTTTATGAAGTACAACATGGCTATTAAATACTTGTATTTATTTACATCCTTATTCTATTGAGTCTTCAATACATTCAGGGTGTTAAATACTATTTATCTCTCTTTTATAAAACATCGTCTTATTTTTGTCGTCGATGACTAATTTTGTAAAATAAAGGTTTATATCATAAAAATAATATCTTTGTAATTGATATTTTGTTCTTTAACTTGTTTAATTGTTAGTATCTCAAATAAGTAGAGTGTAAATATTTAAAAATGATGAAACGTGGGACGTATATTCTGAGTAACAAGCTTTATTAATTTTGATAATTAATAAACTTAATCAAAGAGAAAATATATTAAAATATATATGATTCAGTATTTTGATTAGATAACAGCAAACAATACCTTGAAAGAACGGCTGCTTTTAGAATGAAATCAACATTACGCTTCATATATGCAGAATTTATATCTTGATTGTATTATTTTTAGTGTCGTTATTCCATATATAATTATATTTTTAGTAATTTTACTATCATTTTCTAAACATTTAAATTATTTCAATAGATGAACAATGAACATCTTTATCATTGAACAATGAACATCTTTATCATATTATTTAATATAGATGTGCATATGTTCTCTTCAGTGAGAACCGGAACATTACTGAGTTGTTTGTGGTATTTACACAACAAAAGAGATTTTAAATTTCTTTATCTTCATATTTCCTACAAATTTGTAAATAACTTTTAATTCTCCTTTTTATAACAAAATTTTAATTTGTGAAGGTCGTACTCACACTTTGTTGGTATGGTATCTTTTCTAATGAAAGTATTAATCCCGATTCAATAAATAGATAGATCAACTTTGGGCTTCCAAGACTTTTCCTTTTTTCCTTTCTCTGTACATTGAAAATTTGTATGCATGGTTTACCGCATTATTTCAATCACAAAATTTACGTTTTTCATTATTCACGAAATAATTGATGACCAATTCCTTGATTCGGAATGTATTCACTTAATTTATGATTACAAATAGAAGACGAAGTTTTCTCTTTTTCAATATGATGAAAATATACGTTTTGTTCAATGATTTGTACATTATTTTGTATTATTTAAATAACATTATTGATGTTAAAGTCTTTACTATGCTTGTTATTTCCAAAAGATCATGGAATACGCAATACATTGCATGGAAACAATCTTTTTAGATGGGAAAATAAGAACTTCGCATTTTTCTCAAATGGTACAACAAAACTAAAATAAAAGTAATTTTTATATCGACACAAACTGAACTAGATCCTGTCAATCTACTAATAAATACAACATACTTACATTTCCTAAATGGAAGATTATCATACTGAAAGATTGAAGCAAGAAAACAGTTAAACGTATTATTAGATTAATTATTTGAGTAATATATCACATTGATTAGCATGATAAGGAAAAATATGTAATTGAATTCATCTCCTATTTTACGTTTATATTATCACTTATTTCGCTTTCAAATTACTTCTAGAAATTTCAACAGATTTAAGATTTTAGCATT